>JAODUH010000018.1:6797679-6818398 GCA_027564835.1 Typhlichthys subterraneus | reverse complement strand
TGTTCACTTTTAAGCAATAAGATCTAATATATATATCTAAAATAGAATATCTAAAATATAAAGCACAATTTTCTACATTAGTAAGTGTTTTCACACGGAAGAATTATCATCTGAACAATGCCTCAGTAAACATGTTTTCTCAGAAGACAATGTCTTAGTAACACCGCCTGCTAAATGTGATATATACTCCAATTAAGCATACTACAAATTTACATAACGTGATAACAACTTCAATTAACACATGAGCAATGACTTCTGCCATTTGATTGCGAGGAATGCATAGAATAATAAACATATTACTAGATGTTTAATTTTCCGTTTGAAGGTTTAATCCACCAGCACAGTGCGATATGCTTTTGCATTTATAGGCTGGAGCAACTGTCACAATTGATTGGAGGAAAGTAATATTGGCTTCGTTTGTTTGTTTATTTCCACCCGCAAGGTAAAGTTAAATGCTCTACACCGACAACTCAACCTTACCTTCAACCCACAGCATGCTTCTGAGATGCACTCGCACACACAAGTCATGGCTTATGTTCAGTGTAATTTCTCTAGTGCTCAACCTAATCATTCTACCTCTGTCATATGAAGATCCCAGTGGAAATATAGAGATTGATCATCTTTTATACTCCACGGTTCACTGTCCCTGAGCATGAGGAAATAATTTTAATTTCTCCTCTTGATGAGCTTCTACTCACAGGCAATTATCTCAACAGTATAGATGGCACCGTGGTGGACAATTTTGCTGCTGCATTCTTAAGGTCAAGAAACACTGAGTGCCATGCCTTACATCTAGCACAAAGCGATGCCAAGCGCAACGTAAGTGACTCTGCTATTTTCAGACCAACACATCTGTAATTTTACTAACCAGCATCTACATTGTTTAAATAGCAAATTCACTTGGGTTCATCTTGGGCATGTTAATCTTAAAAAGAGTTGTGGTCAGGCGCATTGTTGGCACATTGTTATCTTAATTTAGGGCAACGGAAAGTGATTGCATTATTGATCAACACAAACCTGGTCTGAAGTCAAATTGTGTACTATTTCTCTGTTAGGAGAGCATTGTCACAGTAACGGTTCCCACATAAACTTCCATAAACACATATCTCATAATAACCCAAATAACCATAGGATAGTGTGGTATATGAAACACACAGTGATAAAAAGTTAATCTGTCTTTTGGCCCATCTCACCATCATATATTCTCAACACATTGTTTGGTTCAACGTAGTATTTATTTTCATATTGACAGTTATGTTCATAGTCACTTAAAAATGCTCTTTATTATGGACAAAAAGCTACTTCAAACGTGAAACATTGCATTGGATCAATTGTAATAATACAGTAGTTGGGACAACTCAAAAAGCTAAATGCAAAATGCACATTGATACATTGTATTTGTTTTTAGAGTGCAGACAATGTTGTTTTAGACACTCCCTAAATGCACTTGTGCTCAGATTTATAAATAGGGCCCTGTGTGTGCACATCATGTTGTTCGATAGACTTCCTTTACCAAAGTCAGAGAGCATGAGGTTGAAACAGATTAAATCAGTTGCCTGCTTCGTCGTCAGCTCCCTCTAATTTGTGACCTGCCGTAAATTCTGTTGAACTTCTGCAATGATGACGCATAAAACAAAATTGTCATTGTATTGATTGGAGTAGGTAATTGCAATGACCAGAATGCAACGATAATAAATATAAGAGAAAGGGAGAACAACTCAATAAAGCATTACACAAATAGTGTATCATGACAAGTTTTATATATGGCTGTGATTTCTTGTAAATGTTTTATGTATGTACAGTATACTATGTAGTCCCTTAGCGTCAGAATCAGTCTAGAAAGCCTCGGAATAATTTTGAATGTGTCCGAGTAGCAACTGAACTTTCCAATCATTGTTGTGTTTATAGCTATACAGGCGTGGCTGAGGTGTGCCGAGGTGTGCCGACCACAAACGACCAGATGGTTCATCCAATCAACTGCCAAGTATTTTTTTGAAAGTACCTGCCATTCACAAACAGTTTCAATGTACTGCTCCCCAGATGGACTTGTGACAACAATTCCTCTGGCATGTCAGGTTAGTAGTCCCTGAAGTGTGACAAAAACCTCATATTCAATCTGTGATATTACCTTGAGGTCACCATTCAGTGGGCAGCTGTTAACATTCAACACTGTGCTTGTATTTGGAGAATTATAAAATACTTGGGTTGTTTATAGAGTTTAATTTTGCTTTTCTATAGTAGGTATAAACTTATGCAAAACTTTAAACAACCTTTGAGATGAATATTTCACATGTACCATTCATCACTGTCCACTAGTGATAGGCATTCTGTCTTTTTTTCATGACCGACCCATCACTACTGTACACATGCCTGGTCCCAGGTCCTTTCAAACAGCCAGTCAGACCGCTACTCAAGAAACCAACCCTTGATGCATCCTCAGCCCAGAACTATAGACCGGAATCTCTTCTTTTTTTCCTATCTAAAACCCTTGATGCATCCTCAGCCCAGAACTATAGACCGGAATATCTTCTTTCTTTCCTATATATAGTATACTGTATCCCTTGAAAACCAATAATTTCTTATCCTTGATGAAAATAGATATACTTATCAAAAATAGTTACAGTACTTGGTGTTATTTTAAAAACTATGCCATCAATATTTGACTTTGTTGACATGATAAAAAGGGATTTTATCCTTATTCAATTAAATAGATTAACATGTTGGTTATCAACTAAGTGTAATTTGATGCATATTATGAACACACATCGGAATCACAAGGTGAAAAAGTCAATTATGCCTGAAATTTTTGAATTACTCTATTTTTTAGCTCTTTGCTTAAAACCATCACTGGGAATACGAGGTACTCTCTGCAATTAGACCTCTGCTAGCCGTGTTAGAACATGGATTTCAGTGAAATAAGCTTGTCAATTTGAGCAAAGGATGTGATTACAGTATGGGTCTGCTGCAGCTAAGCTATCAACACAACAGAGTGCATGTTGGCACTAATTTGGCTTCAATGTAGAAATACAGAACTGCATAGTTAAAATGGGGATATTCATTCCAGAATTTTAGATCCGTTGATTGTTAAAGATACATTTACAATCAATCAATGAACCTTTTAATTACTGGCCCAGAGTTTTGTCTATTTTTGGATTCTCCAGGTGTGACGGTAAAACTCCGATTTTGATTTACAGGGCCATTACTGGCCAATCCTAAAACACTGGTTGGGTGTCAAAAGATCATATCATTATTATGTTGTATGACAAAGCAGTTTGCCAAAGGGGACCGTAATTACATCGTTGTCTGCTTTTCAGTTGACTCCTGGCAAGGGAATTATTGGTAATCATCCATGTAATGTGGTGCCACTCACATTTTGACAGCTGAGTGAAACCACAGCTCCGTGGTTTTGTCCTTTTAAGTGTAAAATCACAGCTTAAACCTCCATCTGTTCCCAAGGCTCAGAGTATTGTTTCGACACTCTCTATTCTCTCTGGCATCTGTACTGCTGGAGTGGCAGAAATATATAGCATTTCAGCTATAAATAAAAACCGTCTTTTGTTTAGTGACATTGGTGAAACCCTAAAAAAGACATATATGCATATTATCGAATAATGCAAAACAGCCTGTTGGATGTGTCGCTGGGCCCTGGGAAACATGCATAACACATGAACGCACACAAAAACACACACACAAACAGAAACAACAATAACCCCGCAGTCTAAAAGGACATCATTATTATTTAAAGCATCCATCTCTTTTCGGCTCTTTAAACCTTTCACCTCCTTCTACGCAGGAGATGTCCGGTTTGCCTGAGTGGCCTGCTGTCTTTGAGCTGCCATTTAATAAGCATTCTTTAACCCCGAGGGACAAGGCTTTCTCCTTTACTCTGTGTGAAGGGTAGAGTGGCAGGCGGGCTTGCTCTGTGACGCCCACCCTAAAAACGAGCCCTCTTATCTGTTGTGTTCTCTGCCTGCAAAAGTCAGCAGAAAAAAAAACGGAAGCCTCTGTATCCAAATTGCTGGCGCTGTCAGCTTCTATTTAGAATATGAATGTATTCTCAGCACAAGCTTTTTATTTATTTATCACAAAGTATGCATCAGGGTGTTCACTACAGTACGTGCCGCAAAACATGTAGAGACGTACTGCAGAAGCTAGTGGTGCCAGGGCAGTTAACACTTTACCAGACATACAGCAAGTGTGGTTACTTGTCCATTGTGTTCTGTGTCAGTGTCGTGTTAGCACATGTTAGGTCTGCTGTACAGTCACCGTGCCTACCATGTACAATGTTTTTTTTAGACCTAGTCAATTCAAGTCAAGTGTTTTTTATTTATATAGCCCATAATCACATTACAGAGGGTTTTACAAGCCCAAGTTTCACATGGATATAAATGACACTCTGCTCCTTTCCCTGGGCAAGGAAACACCTTAATAAAAGCCCCATGGTTAAATAAAAGTTATAAACCTTGAGAAGGGACCACAGTGAACGGGTAGCAGGGCCGCTGACATGGGGAGGGGGGACCGGGTCCGTTATCCCCGGGCCCTTGGTCAAAGGGGGCCAGAAGGGCCCTCTAGTCTTTGGATCTGTTGGAATAGCTTGACAACAATAAATATTGGTTAAAATATATAGTATTTTGTTTGTGAGTCATATATAAGCTTGTTATTTTTTCTTTCTATCTTTATTATTTTCACACAATTAATTAACACAGTTTTACTTTGCCTATGCCACCCTATATTGTAAACAATGATTTAGTCTGTTGTGCTACAGTAAAAGTTAAGGTTTGATGCAGTTTCATATCTGGCCACACATTTTCATTGGAAAGCTGTGTAGTGCTGTGGAGATTCTGTGGGCAGAGATGTCTTCTGAACAGCACCTGAGGTGAGCAGATATTAAGATATGTGCAGGTGATATTTAAAATGTACATTAAGATATACATAATTTAGCAGATGCTTTGATCAAAACCGACTAATAATTGGTACATTGCTCAACAGATGAACATGCAGTCTATAATGAATTGTAAGCAAATAATGTATAATGTATTTTATTAATGATTAAAATAATGATGGCATCATGTTATCAGGGCTAAAACACAATGCTAATGTATCATTCAATCCTCAAAGATTATTGCTAATAACATATTGCTTAATATATATGAACAGGAAAGACAATATTTAAAGAATTTGAATTGTCATCAAAAACAGATACTGTTTGAGGTGTTAAAACTTATAAACTTATAAACATAATGATTAACTGCTTTTTTTATAGATAACAAAACAATAACCTTTAAAGGGTATTTTATAGTTGTATGTTTTCAGTTGGGCTGAAAATCCTGCTGAAAAAAAGCAAAAAATAATGGCGGGCCTGACGGTTAGGATGCAATAAGTGTCAATTGGGCAAGAATTGGCAATTATTTATTGAAATTAATGTATCACATTGTGCAGCGAATAAGAACTGTATACATTGAATACATTTACAAGTTTACTAAACTACTTTAGAGGCGGATGTGCCCTGGTCCCAGTTATGGCCATGCCTATTCAGGTCTGAGGATGTGTCCTAGTCACGACCGGGTCCGCACATCATCCATTGCGTGTACACTACCCCAACACAGGAGGCATGGCTGCAGGAAAGCCAGCCTAATATCTAGCTAGCACAAGATATTGTAGATTTACCAAACCGTCTTTTGATTTATGGTGGGGCAGCATAGTCCTGTTGTTAGCGGGGTCGCCTCCCACCACAAGGTTGTGGGGTTTGATTCCATACGAACCCAGCCTGCAGTATATTTTCACAAGATCATCACCATCATCATCATCTTCATTGTCCACAAATGTGGAAATTAGCTTTTGGCTTCACGGGTCAATTTAATAAGGGCAAATCACAGTAATCGCAAATATCACAAACAACAGTAGCAGGTGTTTCCAATGGTAACCTACTGCATGCATTTAACACAGATATTGCATTTGGTATGAAATTATTTTTGTAGATGTTCTTTGTTATTTTAGCGGCTCTGTAATTCATATTTGTACTCCCATTAAGTCACCTTAAAATAAGGTTACCAAGTCCTGGTCCTAGAGGGCCACTGCCCTGCATGCTTTAGATGTCTCCCTGCTCCAACACAGCTGATTCACATTAATAGCTCGTTATCAGGATTCTAACTACCCATTACTTTGAGTCAGGTGTGTTGGAGCAGTGAGACATCTAAAACATGCAGGGCAGCGGCCCTCTAGGACCAGGATTGGGGAACACTGCTTTAAAGCATATGCTAATATTGCCTAAATGCAATTGTGTTTAAAACACAGGTGTGGTTGAAAACTAGCATTAAAATGTGTTTTATGGTTAGCTGAGGGGCTTATATCTTAGCCTCGTCTAACCAGACCCAAAATTAAATGAGTGATTAAGGTCTGGCCACGTTCCATTGGGAAGTGGCTATTCCATGAACTGCAGGTTTTGTCACGTCCATGTTGCATTCATTTTTCAGCAGCACTGGAGGTTTCCGTGATAATGCAAAGGTGTGTGTCTTTTAAGTAAAACAAAAATAAAAAAGATTATTTTAGGCCTTCAGTTTCACATTTCTAACAAAGTCACCTATAACAGCTCTGATAAGCCCTTATCTCTCTTCTCAATAGGAGAGGTGATAAGATAAAAAATACAAGGGTATAGTGACGGCCTATTGTTTCACTTTCACTGGACCAGCTTTCACCAGTGGAGTGAGAGAGTCAGATTAATAAATAAGAATGCATAAAGGGTGAGCGGTACTTGGAGGTACCTTGGATATGCTGAAGAGTCCACACCTGCCCTGACTGTCAAGCACCAGTAGGCTTTCGTGATTTGGTTTAAGGTAAATTTAGCACAGAGCACTGGGGATTTTATATCCAATTCTTTCGTCGTAATACAATAGACCTTGGAGTGAAGGGAAAAGCCAAGAAATCATCTACAGGTGGCCAGTTGGGTCCCCAGCCACTGACTTTGTCAAATTAAATGGTTTAGATTCAAAAGTTGTTCACCTCCATGGGGCACAGATGAAAGAAGCCATTTGGACACAATGGCAGGTTTGGCCAGCAGTCAAGGTGACTGCAAAACATCTGTTTGTAAAATCTGTATCACACTCTGTAGCCTTAATAAACTGGAATATCCATTATAAGGATGGGATGGTTTTAAGTTGTAGAAAACAAAGAATATAATTGTGATTCAGGAAAAAAAAAATGTACCATAATAACAATGCAAATTTAATAGACCACATATTTATATTAATGTTAAACATTATATAAATATCTTCTGATATTGTACTTTAATCAGGTAAATGGCACATTTTGAGAATGCTCATATCTCCATGTGTACGTCTAGGTAAGATAGCCTTAAAACATAGTTTCTATCAAGCACGCTATGTTCTTTACGATTGGTTAAACATACTATACACGTTTAGCCACGTTGATGTCTACATTAAGTCTGCTTAATAGCCTTTGTAGTCATATGGCAGTTTCACTGTTAAAGAATATACGTTTATATCCTCTATATAAAGACTAGGATTAGATTTATTTGATGTGAATCTATATAAGAAGCAATTGGGACACACTTTAAATGAAATTTTATGGATATATCAGGCAGACAAAACATATTTCGCTCTACGACTTTGGACACCGTTCGTGGCTTTTTAACGGGGCTTAGGTTTGAGTCCAAAATGTAAATCTTGCCCCATAAAGGAAGATATGAGACATTAACGTGAGCCTTAACGTGAATTCATGGTAATATCTGGGCAAATCATATCCTCAGTAACTAACCCCACGATCATGACTCAAAGGTATATGCACGTCTAAAGTTAATTCACACCTCGCTGTCAGTCTGCCAGGCGGTTTCTTGCCCAGGGATGACTGATGCAGGTCATGAGAGGGGAGCTCTGGTATTAATATGAGAGAGAGAGAGAGATGGTGCTAGCAATGACCAGCTCAAGGCACGCCACTTGTTCTCCCTTCTACTGCTCACTTTTCTAATGGGGCCTTAATGATTTATAGATGTTTGCTTTAAAAAGTCATTGGCATTAATCCCATGGCTCATTAACTGTTTAATTAAAATTAAATTCAGTGTTATAGGAGTTAAACAGATTGAGAGTATTTCCTGCTGGCGGGAGGCCGCTGAATCACCTCACTTTAGGAAGCGCTTCATTCTAGGGGGATGTGTACCAATTTTCAATTTGACATGTACAGACCCCAATGATTACATGCAAGACATCAGCTTGCTATAATCACTGGCTCACCAAATCACAATACTATTATTGTTATATTTCAAAGCTGGACATCAACATTTGATACGGCCTCTTGATCCTTGATAAATATAACCAATATTGCTGTAGAGTAGACAGTATAGGTACTATATTCTAGCGTACTGACAGTGGAACTACTGTATAGCAAGGACCATGTTACCAATCTCCTGGAGTGGTTCCCTCAGCCTATTCAAATGATATTCAAATAACTTGGAAACAAGATATCGCAAAGATGACTCTGCCAGTAATAACTCAAACATAATCTCAAAACAACATGCAATTTCAGCAGGAGAACTTTGGAATTTTTGATTTTGTTTATTATTTGTCTTGTTTTCCTTTTCTATTTTTTGGGGGTAGTGTGGGGGTGGGGGTGGTGTGTGTCGGGGGGGTCAGTGGGAGGTCTTTCCATACTCATCATTTAACATACATGGGTATGGTAATATATCAAGATTTTGATATATTACCTACGCTACAGTTTAATTTTGCCGTGAGAATCAGTCTGGAAAGCCTCGGAATCATTTTTAATGTGTCCAAGTAGCAACTGAACTTTCTACTCAGCGTTGTGTTTATAGCCATACGGGTGTGGTTTTCCAATCAGCGTCGTGTTTATAGCTATATGGGCGTGGTTTTCCAATCAGCATCGTGTTTATAGCTATATGGGCGTGGTTTAGGTGTGCCGACCATGGTGCCGACAGCGAAAACGCCCAGATGGTTCATCCAATCAACGGTCAAGTATGTATTTGAAAGTACAGCCATTCACAAACAGTTTCAATGTACGGCTCCCCAGATGGACTTGTGACAACAATTCCTCTGGCATGTCAGGTTAGGCCTACTGCCCTTTTAAAAATATGAAGGTAGTATTACCATGTTGAAAATGTGCAGTTTATCATAAAGACACGGCTCGGACCTGTATGTGTTACCCTTTTGGCCAGCTGCTCCTTGAGCTCTCAGACCTAACATCGTATCTTAGTTAGCTCATTCTGTGGAAATGCCTCGATCTCTCCAGCTACTGACAGGAATGTCTGATATTGGAGAGCTTTAATGCAATAGTGATACAGAATAATTAAGAGGCAACACTCCATCACTGGCCATGGAAGCTGTGCAGTACCTTAAATTGCTTGCTAAATGGGTCTATGTTACCCAATATGTGGTTTTCTCTGCGTGTTTCAACAAAGTGAAATGAACTGGGTGGGAGGAGGGAGTTAAAAAAGCAAAGATTGATCGCTCTGCTCATTGGAGTAACACAACCCCAGTCATTTTTCTCTGCAGGGTTTTATAGCATTTAAAATAGCAACGCAGTAATGGCTGACATGCAGATACAGAGGTGCGTGTGTCTGCATGTGCGCACGCACACACACACACACACAGATGCACAGACAGATACGCACACCACAGAAGCACTCTTCTGTGCACATCACATGCGCACACACACACACAAAGGCACTTTGCAGGACAAGATGTGGTTTAAAAGTGCTGGGAAATGAAAGTGGGATTAATTCGTGTCTCCAGAAATACTCGTTTGAAAATGTATTTGTTTGCCACCTATGTAAGTTGAGATACAGTATAATGGCCCATTTAGGATATCTGATCATCTCTCTAACATATACGTTCATTTAGAAGACACAGGTTTTTTCTGTAACTTTAAAAATGGTTGTCTTCAGAATATAGCCAGGGCTTAATAGTCACTTGAGAGAACTGTTCAGAGCAAATATACTGTAACCAGATCTGTAACCAGACCAGTCTGTAACCAGACCACTTTTCCAAGTAGAGTATAATAATGGATTACTGTCTAATAATATGTAAATGTATTAAAGTTACTGGTCTTATGACAATTATTTTACTTTGTTGCAAATAATTTCAAAAGAAAAATGCAAAAAAAAACATTTTTGTTTTGTGGGCAGACAACTGCAGCTGAAGTGCATATTACATACTTTATATACAATTTGGGTTTGAGAATTGAGAAGAAGAGACTGGATGCTTTGGAGCGGGGAGAGACCCTCGGTACTTGAACTCTATTTGATGTGAAAAAACTCAGCAAGTATTGTTTGCATATTGCTGTGCACTGCGTGCTAAGCAAACATTGTCCCTTTGCACAGCGTAGGACTTTTAACACAATATATTCACCTGAATTAGTGTGTTCTGGGTGTGCAGGGATATACAGAGTTACAGAGGGGCATAGTACTAAAATGTAAAAATAATGTAAAAAGGGGCTTTCTATCACGATGGAGCTATTTGTAATTTATTACAATATTACAATATACTCTTGTGAAGCCTTGCTTTGATCAGAAAAAAATAAAGGTATTGTTGTTTAACACATTTAAACTTGAAAACGGTTCAAAATTTACCCAAACACAACAGGAGAGATTAACAAAGTAGCAAACAACCGCTCACAACAACTGTGCCATTGGCTTTGCAATGTGTTTGTGTGTGGGGGGTGGAGCTTCTGTGGTTTGTTTTGATTCAAGCTAAAAGTTAGCAAGCATTCTCAAGAACCTGCCTTTCATAAGGAATACAAATTAATATATTGCTCTCCCTGGTAAACATTGTGGTTAACAATGTGGTAAACATTATGATTATGAGATACTGATATGACCTACTGGTAGCCTATTTTTCCTGGATATAAATGCTGTAATGACAATAATAAAAAGGCAGCTTTGCTTTAAGTAATTATATTTTAGTGGAAAGTTTAATCCAGCGGAATCTTTGTAGGAAATAGTACCCACTATATCCATCTGCACTGACTTACAGACACAGAACTATGATTGACTATATGCAAATACCCACTTAATTTCACCTTTAAAAATACATTTGGCAGCAGTGTCTTGATTTCAATGTAAAACAGAAATCATAGCTTGATTAAACAAAGAAGGAAAGATTAAATGATGAAGGTACAGTATAAGAAAAGGTGTTAACTGTACATGTACACTGTAACTGCTGAACTGGCTATTTAGTCTCATAACTTTTACCTTCTGTTGGGAAACATCTGTTCAAGTTAGCTGGCTCACAAACTGTTCAGATTTTAGGCCAATAATGCATTTAGGTGTACTGCAGGTGTTGCAGAGGAAATATAACAAAGTCTGTTACAGTACTAAAAAGCACAATGGCTGGCTGATAAATAAAGTGGCATTCTGTAGGCAGTACAGTAAGGCTGCTAACAGCCAACTGTAATGATTAGGCTAGTGGCCAGCAAGCAACCTCGCGCCCGTTTGTCGGTAGAGTGGGATGCAAGAAGCAAGGCATAGCAACTTGCTGACTTCATCTAAATGTATGATGGCAGAGAATATAGCCTATAGGGCGGCAAAATAAACAAGGGAAAATAAACAAACATTTTCTATTGATTTGGAACTGGAAACCCTTAATTCAATAGCGTATGTCAGAAAGGCAGTGCTAATAAATTTCTGTTAAAGTACCTTTAATATGATTGGACATAATATACCTTTATCTCACCAAATCAGTTTAAAATCAACCAGAAAACCAAAACCAAAACTTTCACACTATGGTGAAAAAAAGATATAAGCTAGCTGTTGATTGGCTGGTTGTTTTCTACATGGTCGACAATTTAATTTGCATTGAGAGGTTCCAGAATGATACTCGCTGCGAAATGAAAGTAGATCTTAAAAGTTCAGGATGGTCTCACAAGGCTAGTATGTTGTAGCATTACTTATAATGTATTTTTATGTCATATCTGCTTGTTGTTTACTCCTTATTGTGCTGCTACAAAATTCTAGTAAGCAGCAGGGAAAAATTCTGGCACCAAATAATCACTGATGTACTCTTGAAATGCCTGTTAACTACAGTTATGCTTTGCAGTAGACTATACCTGGTTTGCTTTAATAAAGCCATATTTTGTTTGTTTGTTAGTTTGTTTGTTTGTTTTGGGGTGTGTACTAATATTAATGAGTAATTAGTCGTTTAGATTTTCAGAATAACTGAAAAGCCCTACAAAAGATACAGTATATGCTGTAAAGATAGTTTTAGACACGGTATACATGTTTACCTGATTTAAATTATTTGTAGTGCTTCCATGGTCACGAAGTACATGAATGCCCTCTAAGCATGCCGGAAGACAATTCTCATTTCCATACACTTAACCTTGCTCGCTGATTAATTGGGCTTCAGCGATGGAAGGTCCCAGATTGACAGAATGTGCCTCTCTTCTGTGTGTTGTCACACCAATCATTCCTGCAGTGTGCAGTGTGTGAGTTGTAAATATTTGCCTTTGTTTGATGAGAAGGTACACCTTGTGAATAATGTAGACAGAAGTTCCATTAGCATAAGGAAATAACCAACTTGGCTGCAGGTAACTGTTGTTGAAACAGGTGCCTCTGATGTAATGTATTGCATCCCTGAATGTTGATATATGCAAATAAACAAGCTTGCAAGCAAACTAAAAAATGGCTGCCTCACCCTGTTTGGCCAGACCATAACACAAATACCAGTTCTGACTTTTCCACTAATGTCTTTGCTAAAGTTTGGCTTGCAGCCAGATAAAGAGGCAAGCTGGCAGACGGCACCACATCAATATCCAAACTAGCGACCAGAGCCCCACTCAAACAATCAGGGACTTTAAAGACAGCAGCTGGTGGGTTGATATGGGGCTTTCTGCATTCTGCCAAGGGGCTTTAGATTCATTTTAACGATAGAGATTACCTGTTAAGCACTACGCACATTAAATGATATTGAGAGTCGGCAGATATGAATGCTGAAGGATAGAAACAACCAGAGCGGTACACAAATGGTTGCCGAGTAACTGAGTACTCACGCGCTACGTCAAACAGATCTCCAAACACACACACACGCACGCACAACACTTCAAGGACACTGTTACGTCTGTCAAAAGTAAGCAATGGTACAAATGTATATGCTTTTCACAGATGAGCATTATGTTTTTTATTTTCTAAGAATACAGGCTTTATTATTTCGACAGACCAAGAGTGTTGCTTTGATAATAACTGAATGAATCGCACATTAAACAAAACTTCCCCTATTTCCCGCCTCCGTATCTCCACGATCCCTCCCTCTTCCTCCAGAATCCGTCTGATTCCTCTGTCATTTACGTGGCCCGCGATAGGTGCGACCGTGCTCCCAGAGGAGCCTGTTGGTTGGCTCCCGGTCAGAGGCCCTTTGAGCTGCCAAGCCAACAGAGACCGCCACTGTCCCCACTGTGTGCGCCCGCATGGCTGCTGCCATTGTTTGCTGGCGCGGGCCCACTGATTTAGCGCCTTTGGCTGTAGGCTCTCTCCAAGGACCTTCCATTCTGGCCGGGATATCATTTATTTGGGAGGTTTTTGGCAAGGCGTGCATCTTGGCCCTCTTTGAAATACATCGTCCAGAGACAAAATAAATGAACGGTATCAAGGACGTGTCAACCGTGATGGTTTTTCGTGGCGGGTGTTGGGGGGGGTTTGGTGGAACCTCGCACTGAAACAATTGTGTTTGTGTGTTATGGCACAGAGGTGCAGCGCTACAATGCGAGACATCAATAAGACCGCGGCCGCTGTGAATTCACATCAAATCCCTCCCGACGACGCATGTGAGTCTGCTGACGTGTGACATTTTGTAACTTCTTGACCGCGCCGCTCTGTGGCGTGTGTTTGCTTGTTTTGTCTCTGATCAGAGGAATTTCAAAAACGTCACATGGCATTTGTCAAAATGAAGTGGTGCTATGTGAGTTTGTGACAGTGCAACATTGTTTGTATATATAAAGAATATACTCTATCTATATAATATAATATACTGTATGTGTGTGTATAGGTGTGTGCGTGTGTAGGATACTGGGCACTGAACACAGCTTAGGCATTTTAAGACGTCTTTTTGTTTCGTTGTTTTCCAGGTGAAGTTTGAGTTGATGCTTATAGACGAGGGAGAATGGAATTGAGTGGCAGCATTTTGTTTTTGCATTTGTCTCCAAACAGATGCATAGCTGTCATTCAAGGTCCCATTGAAGATTGCTATCAAATGTAATCGCTTCAAAGCTTATCCCCATGGATGCCCGCTCACAGATACAGCTTTTTCAGGTGCCTGTCAAAGAATGTTGCAGAGGGCCATGCAGCAAAAGCATCAAATATGTGAATTTAAATATAGAAGGGGCAGAGACATTATGATTCACATCAGGTGCTCCTAAAGCAACAAAACATGTTTGGTTTTATTATGTTTTCAGGAGCAGTGCACCATCATTAGAGTTTATAATGCTCAGACTGAGGAAAGAAAAAGCGCAGAATTGCAACATTTGAATGGTGAGTTTTATGCAAATCAGTGTGTTTAGTCTGACGTACGGCTTAGACGTTGCACTGCAATAAACAGAGAAATCTGTTTGATGTCTAAATGCATTTGGAAGATAATGTAAATTAAGTGTTCTGGTTGCTGTAATACGTACAGTATAAAATAATCAATTCAAATATCCTTTTTGCCAATACAATGTGGTATAAAAGCAACAATTGCTTATAAGACAGCCCTGAACAAGCTACCCCCCATCTCTCTCTCCCTTTCTGTTTTACAGTATCTCATCACACATATGAGTAGCCTGGCCAGTCATGGACATTTTGTTCAGCAAATTGTCTTTGAAAAATCAATTAGATATGACCCACAGTTCCCCTTTGTAATATTTGGAATCAATCAGCTCGAGTCTTAGTATGGATTTGCAATAGTACACCCTTCAACCCTCCTAAGAGCAATCACAGCATTTCAATCCCACTCTTTAGACACCTCAGGCTACAAACGTGTTAGCTCAGAGATGCCGCCATTTAAAAACCACTGAGCCTAATTTTGGCCAGAAGCTGCAGCAAATACATTTATTTTAAAAGCATGTGCAACATGTACATTTTTGCACAAATGTAAATTTTATTTGGCCAAACGACTAAAGTACTGTGTGATCTGTCTTATAATGTGGGATAAGTAAACTCTTTACATTATATAAAGACCTTAAACTTAGAGAAAGCAATTGTAAGATAATACACTTTGTGTCAAATTCACCAAATATCTCCTCACAGTCCACTAGCTGCCTGTTCTCTGTGTGTGCTGAAAAAAATAATCTGGTGTTTCTACACAGCCCTGGCTCCGCAAATAGGAACACAAAAGTGGGGCAGACCGCACACAACAACAATTCTCTAGCCATTGCATTGTGTTTCCAATGTGTGGGTGGAGCTTCTGTGGGAGCACCAGAGGTGTTTTTGTTTTGATTTGATGTTTTGAGCTTTCTCCAGAATGACTTTTAAAAAATGTCTTCACTCCATACAGTACAGTACTGTACTTGCATATACCCTTAACAACACTTATTCCATAACCGTATATATTGCACATCAAAACATGCTATTTGTCTCCAGCTGTGAGATGTAAGCAAAAGTGATTTGGGGGAATTACTATTGATCCTTATCTCCAATTCAATTTCTTTTCCCAAACGTGTTATAAATATTTATCCTTTACCCCTGTTGTGATGTAACACACATGGCATTCCAAGCATGAACAGAAGATTCAGGGGGCCTTAAATCTATTTTTATTTTTCCCACCATAATGACCTTTTAGTTCTCTTGTTTGGGATAAATATATAAGAAAGTAAGGGCTAAAAGTTTTCTCCATATTAGTGTGCTCGCTGCATATATTTATGACACTGTAAATTATATTTGTTGATAAACGTTACATGCATTGTTGCCTTCATAAATAATTAATATGACATTTCACTGAAGCTGAACAGAGAATTATTGCAACACAGAAAGTCAAACTTTAAAAAAATATATAATGCAGGCTAATTGTAAGCTAATAAACTTTTAGTCAAATTCACCAAATATCTCCTTGCATTTCGCTAGCTAAACATTCTCTTTGTCTGCTGAAAATAAAAATAGAAACATCTGGTACTTCGTCACAGCCTCCATGATTTGTAACATTAACAATTGGCAACAACGACACTTGCAATGAGCTTCAATGTGTGGGGCGGAGCTTCTGAGTGAGTTTGTTTTGATTTGAGCTCGAAGTTGGCAAGCGGTGGCAAGCGAGAATAACCCTACCTAACCTGAAAAATCCTTCTGTGCAAGGGCATATGACCCCGCTATATTGAAGAGAGCTTATGGTTTGATTCAAGAACGAGATATCACCGCAAGTGATATACAGTAGGCTGTGACATACTGTAACCTGAAGTTTGGATGGCACGCGTTGACTGTAGACATGTCATCCTACCATTGTGTGTCCCTGCCAGTGACAGTGTGATAACTTATGTGCCAAAGATCGTAACACTCAACAACCGTGTCTGAGGTCTAAAAAAAAATATATATATATATCCACGTTTGACTTTTGGAATGGGAGGGGAACTGACCCCCCCTTTATACAGACTAGAATGACTCAGCATTCCATGATGCATGTCAATAAGGAGGTACACGGATTTCACCAAAGCATCACCTATTATCTCTCTGGTTAGTGTTTATGGGTTTTTGGGGGGATACCTATGATCAATCTGAGGCCACAGTAATATTTCTGCAGTGAACTGTTCGAGGAAAATGTACTTTGTTTCACGCCACGCATGGACGATTTGGCTGAGCGCTGGTACATACAGTACCCTCGGCCTACTCAGCAAAATATTGCTGGTGAATTAAGGCGACACGCCCACTTAAGAGACAGGAACTGCTCTACTTGTGGAGCCATAGAAACGCATTGCGCTGCTCTATCTTTGTTAGTGTTCCAATATATTTGGTAAGCTACCAAAGTAAGTTCTACTGCCATTGTTCACATTCATAGCCTAATAAGCTTTTGGGCAGGTAATTATGTGTAAGCATGCACCATGCCTGGCAGAGTAATCTCTTTTTAACTTATAACACACATGAGCATGTGCACAGGCATGCACGTGCACACACACACACACAGTGTTGAATATATTGGTTCTTACTTGCAATTGTTTTGCATTAAATATTTTGTGTGATATATTGTATATTCTTTTTTTTTTTAAACTTCACATTTCCTTTTTATTTGCATGTTGTCTTTCTGTGCAGGTTTTAATGTGGACATATGTCAATATAAAACAAAATGTATGAATCCCCCTGTGGACCTCCCATGGACCAGCTTGTTGGATAGCAGGTTTAGTGTGACCAGCGTGCAGTGTCATTTGAAGTTATGTTGTTGTATTTAAAAAGGGAAAAAAAGCTACAGTAGCAAAACAATGTCATTTGAAGTCAAGTTGTATTTAGAAAGGATAAACAAGCTAGCAATCTATGTGTTGCCATGGTGCCATAGTTCAAGCACAAGGGTCTTGGCCTCTTAGACTCCAGCAAGTACCTACTACGATCAATCTGAGGAAATAAATGTTTTTGGGGTAAATTGACTTTGTTTCAGGCCATGCATGGTATATTTAGCTATCTGGGTGCTGACTTCACAGCATAATGCTGTTAGAGACACACCCATTATTTGCTTCCATTAAATAGTAATTTTGTAAAATGTCAGCTCTTCACACTAAACACAATAGGATGTAGTAAATATGATATTGATTTCAGACAATGTATCACACAGGAATTGTACCATGTATTCTCTTCTGTCTCTTTATACATTAATTTGTTGATCAGACCTTTGTAAAATGTCTGCCACCTTGAAGTTCCATTTAGTACCAGGTGTTGTGCGGGGGGGGGGACTGGATTGTTGTCTTTTTATAGGTCAGATGCTGGATGCCACATTAGCTGCTGCAAGAGCTGGACATCTTGCCAGACCATTGTTCTCCAGACTGAGATGAAAGGCTAGTTTGCTAATGAACATCTGCCAGCCGGCATAGACCCAAGCAGCCACAAAACCTTCATTTGACCAGCGTGTGAAGCAGATGCTCTGATCGGGAAGATTTTGATGTCAATTTGGACCGAGGGTCTGCCACGGGAAAGCTGTAATGCCCAGGACCCCAGATTATTAGAACGGCAGACTGTGCTCTCCAAAATCTTGGGCCTGTTGTCTAAACTGCCCGAGTTCATCAACTTCACTTTGGGACAACTTCTCTGGTACACTCCTCCTCTAGATGTATACACTGAAGTGTGGATAATAGAATCATGGTGATATAAAAAAGATAGGACTAATGTCAGACTGACGCTTGTTGGTCACTTATTAATCATATATTCTCTCAGATTTGTACCTTTAATTTCCTCACATTGCACAGTGATTGTCAGTCAGTGAAGCTTCAGTGATTTCTTTCTGACCCTGCCATAAAGTGTGGTCTGCACAAAGAGAACAGTCTCAGTAGTCGTGTTAAAGTAAAATAAACACGTTTAAGACAATACTGTATTATGTGTATTTTAAGACAGTTATGGCACTAAAAACTAACATTTCACAATTAAACTTCAAAAGGTTCCTATCTGTCCTATTAACCAGTTATGGATGTCATTAAGATATAATCCTCATGACCTCGCATGGCCGTGAAGTAATTTACATAATGCAATCATGTAATATCCTATAGTGCAATTACATTGCTCACACACGTCGTGCACCAGAAAACGATGCCCCTACTATAACTGCAGTGTCAGAAAACGCATCAGAACAGGATCTGTACATGGCAAAGGCCACAGTGCAGGGTTAATTGGGTTTACTAATACTTTCACTGCACAATCACTGCACAATTACCCTGTCTGAAAAACTGCTTGTCCGTTTTTTCTCTAGTAACCTCCCTTTCTCTCCTGACATATGCGTTGTCTGGCTATTTCATCCTACAATGCAGTCAAACGAAGGACATGGTGACAGTCAGGAATAAGTCTCCCCTGACTGCAGCCATCAGAACAAAGTACTGCTTTCACTCAGAACAACACCTGTGATGAAACAGTGATGTGTCAGCTAAGGCCACGTTTAATTAAAAATCCTTCTGTAGATTTTGCCTGGACAGACGGACGCTTCAGGGGCAATCCAGGGCAGCTGCAAGCCAGTAAAAGCAGTCGGAGACCCTGAGACATCCACACTTTTCATGCATAAATAGAGCCATAGCCCAGGAGACAGAGAGGGAATTTGAGGTAACTGTTTAGGGATAGACTGCGTATCACTGAGGGGGCCACTGGGGTTTGACAGTACCCTTAAGGATTAGTAGGGTAGTAGTTTCAGCAATAAAGTCAGAACGGGTTGAGTGCATACTGTATGCGCGCGCAGGCGTGTGCAAACACGCAGTACTGGCATACATATATGGGTATCCTATTGGGGAAGGGCACATGGCAGGGGCTAATTGGTATAAGCTGGGAAGAACCATGCCTTAGACGGAAAGGTTATCACCTGCTCTCTGTGCTAATCTCCCAGCATTCCCGGAGAAGCGCTCCGCTCGCTAGGCCAGAGCACCGCAAGCCGGAGCAGTGTCCTAGTCCATTAACCAAGGGCCACGGCTGCCAAACCCTCACTAGCCCGAGGGATACACCGGGCTCAGACAGCCCTAGAGACGGAGAGTCAGCCGCACTCTACTGCTGCTACGTAAAAGAGCAGCGTGGCTCATCCCGCTATGTGAATCTAAGACGAATACAAGTGGTTTATTATTGTTTTTCCTTTGGGGCAAGCTGTAAGGGTTGCAGGTGTTTACTTCCGGGACTATGTTACACTACAGGCTGAAGATGTACAAGTCTCTCGGAAATATAATGTGTTACTGTATCATGTCTGTGTCATGATTGCCTTGGACTCAAGGACATTTGGAAACATAAACTTGAATTACAATTACAATTAGGTCATTGCAGCAGACACTTTATTCATCCAAAGTAACATAGAATGAGTACAATAATAACTATTACAAGGAGCAGCAGCTAGGGGACAGACACCTTGTTCAAGGATACTTAGGTCAACTCTGTGGTTAGAACCCATGACGTTCCAGCTGTTTGCTATTTTTTTGTTTGTTATGACAAATGAGGGCACATCAGTCCTACATCAGCCACAAGTGAGAATGCCAAGCTATTAGCTTCTATTCATACAGAGCAAAAAGCGAATTACTGCAAAACCTCTGCAGGATGAACAATAAACAGAAGGAAATGAATCGGGAGTATTTCACCTGATATCAATCAATTAAAACATGTTCTGCCCCTGGTACACGCTGCCCTGCTTTAGATGCCAATACATGATCTAAAACAACCCGATGGCTATAATTAAGAGCTATTTTACCTACCATTTATGTCCTGCTTTACAATAGAAAAAAAAAGCAAAATGCTGCAGTGCACACTGCAGTCGCGCTGGATCAATACGCGCCAGGGGACATCCATGGTGGCCGCGAGCGTGCACGTGTGCGCACGACCCGAAATGTGCACGGCCGGTCCCACCCATGTAGATGCTCGTGCGCGGCTGTTTCGATGCAATGAAGTGGAACTGCGAGGCGCACCGCAGCCCCCTGAATGTGTCCTAGCCTTGCTACGGCCCGGAGGAGTAAAGGAGGAGGGCAGCCTGAAATATCGAGCCCCGGTGCTGGATTGTAAGCACCTCACATGCCTTTCCTAAATGACCCCCCTCCCTCTCTCTCTCTCTCTCTCTCTCTCTCTCTCTCTCTCTCTCTCTCT
>JAODUH010000018.1:6771179-6788735 GCA_027564835.1 Typhlichthys subterraneus | reverse complement strand
ATATATGTATGTATGTGAATGATACTGTGTGGCTCCAATTTTAGTAATTAAGCTGTCAGAACTGGCACATACATTTCATACCTGATGGTATGTAAACATGCCCTCTTTGTGTTCCCCTGACACACAACAGTAGTATGGGACGGCCTATATTCACACATTCATACATATACAGTATTTCTGACTCACCTCTGTATACACCTTTATTTACCTCATGTTTTTATTTTTTACATTGTAGCTTCTGAATGAAAACTCACATGAGCTTAATGGAACACACTTACAATATACAGATTCATATTATTTCTGTCAATAAACAATAATCCTGTTGTTAATCTTAAAATAAAAAAAAATATTGCAGATGTTTGCACATTTGTACAGTACAAAACATTTCATTTTTCAAATTGCTTAACAGACAGAAAGCCTACAGTATGTGCTTTAGCAAACCCACGGGCACCATTCCAGGTTGAATATGGGCAGACAAATAGCAAACAATTAGTAATACTCAACTGTATGTGGGCTATACATCCATTACAGCATGTTCAGAAATCACTGTGTAATGGAACATACATACTATTTTTTTTCTTCTTTTGTTGTTGTTTTATAATTAGCGCAATCCCGCCCCACACCCAACAATCACATATTGTGAACAATGTATTGTTCCTCATCATAGCCATCATTTTGCCAGCACTAGTAAGGAGACAGGAGCTCCCTTCATAATGTAATAACTGAACTGAAGAACAGAATGATGCAAGACAATGCTGAGATATGCTGAGATTTGGCTCGTTTGTTTTTACATAAACATGCCTGCAATGAGGCCTTCGAGATGACCTTGACTATTTATGCTTGAGGAGGAGGCCAGCACGTATAATTGTTGTTTTAATGCAGCATCTGTTGCCGAGGGAAAGTGGGGTGTTGTAGGGCTTCACAGAAATTTTTAGCCCGACAATCAACAGTGACATGACGATAAGCGTGAGCGTGTGGCATGTTAGGCCAGCCAATAGGCCTTTGATGGCTCTGATGTAGCTCGTTAAAGAGGCGGTGGGTCGTTTACCTCTGTGATGTGTCCTTTTTGTCCATTACGTGCCGTCCACTTGACCTTGTAAAGATGTCTTTCTTCAAAGGGAACAGATCTTAAATGGACATTTAAAGTTGAAACTCTTGAAACGTGACAGGGTGAGATGATAGAGACGATAAACTGTAACCGTGGACATTTCTTTGTAGCAGAGGAATGTTGAAACAAATTAAACTCATTCAGAAAAACAAACATAAGCTTGGGCTTTGTATCGATATTGGCTGAACACGTCAGCATTGCGTGGACGCTTTGTGGGGTGATCTGACCCCGGCCAGCAGAAATGTGTAAAGATGACTGGACTGCTGGTTATTCAATGTAATCAGCGGCAGTGTCAGTCTTCACTAGACACTACAGCATGCTGTAGAATCCAAACTCAGCTCATAATGATCATTTAATCCAACAATCTTGTCTGCAGTGGCTTTAAAAAGGATTTGTTGAAAGGAGTTTGGCCACATTTCTCTAATACCAGGCCAGAACGATCTTCAGCGACTAAAAAATTAACACAGTCTACCAGTCTGTCTGTCTGCTAAAAATAAAACCGAGAGTTATTCAGGAGACGGGTGTCATTCCAGGTCGTTTCCATTTAATATCTTCCTCCGACTGGCATCACCAGCCCAAGACAGGTCTTAATGTCACACAGCACACATGCAGACAGGGGACTCGGGGCCAAATGTCTTTTATTTGGCCCATATAATAAGCTGGAATTGAAGTTCGCATTGGCCACCTGAGACTGTCAGGAGGAGGATTAAGCTCCAGCCCACCTTCCCCCACACCCATTCATTTCAAGAAGGAAGTTGAGATTCCACATGATGTCTGTAGGGTCTAGCGTTGTTGAGTGGGACATTCAATTGTTCCATAAAGGTGTTTTTCTAATTACTAAATGGCATGAAGGTTGGTTTATTGCTGGCTAGATGTAGGAACGCCTTTCCATTCCTAAATGTGAGCGACACCTCGCAGCAAATGGCATCATGAAAAGGCAGGGTCCCTGCTTACTGTCAGACAACTTTTAGGTTTTAGATTTCATTGTGGGCTGCCGCCGCGAGTCATCACGGGGAAAACGAAATGAACTCTCTCTCCTTCAAACGCACTACTGACTCACTATAAATGCCAAGTGGGCCCGACCTCTTATGTCAGGATGAATGGCAAGCTCTGGGCAGAGTCAACTTGCTTCTTCTCTCCCCTCTATATAAAAAAACGCCTGATACCCCATGAGAGAGACAGCCTGCCAACCTGATCATAGCACTGCGGCTCTTTCCAGGGAGATTCTAGCTTCTGAGAAGTTTTTGACAAAGTCTTCGTGGTGTTTTATGATGTGGGCTCAGCTTGACATTGTGCTAAGAGCTCTCTGTTCTTCCCTGATGATTACCTACCCTAAGGGTGGGATAAGGGGAAACGTGCCAAAGCCTCCCCTATATCCGATGTACACTCAAAGACTTCTCTCCTTATTTCTGTCTTTGTTTTATCATTTCATTCTTTCTGTTTTTGCTGTTGATGTCTTTATTCAGGGTGTCTTTTACTGTGTTAAAAGAATGCATGGATCTATGAAGTAATCCATCGGACCTTCCACCTGTCTGCCTGTCTGTCTGCCTACCTACCTGTCTGTCTGTCTGCCTGGCTGTCTGTATGTCTCCCTGCCTGTCTGTCTAACTGTGTGTCTGTCTGCCTACCATTATCATCATTCTCCCTGCCTGTCTCCCTGCCTGTCTTCCAATCTGTCTGTTTCCCTGCCTTTATATCTGTCTGTCTGCCTGTCACCCTGCCTGTCTGTCTCCTTACCTGTCTACCAGTCTGTCTGTATTTCATACACTGACCGTAACCTTTATCAGAGATGAGAGAGACACAGAAACCAAGATGTATGCCCAGCTGGGAGCTTTGAAGTACACGTGGTAACAGAGGGAGCGGTAGATGGAGGGGTGGAGAGTACTGTATAGTGCCAGTCAATCAGGATTCAGATGTGGAAGGGTGCCAGCCAATCAGGGTGTGAGATGGGCACACACACTGTTTGAACTTACATGTTAAGATGCTGCTGCTTGGTTTCAGACCGCCTTATTGAACTCTTCCAGGCCGTGAAGCTAATTTCCTTTAGCTATTCCACAGTCTAGGATGAAAACAAAGGGTGAGCGTTCCTTTCGGTTGTGGCCCCTGGACTGTGGAATAACCTTCCTGTTTTCATCAGGCCATCCCTTATTCCACTGAGACATTTAAGTATTGTCTTAAAAAACTATTTGTATTATTTGGCATTCCAGTCAATTTAGGGACACTCGTGTTTCATTGTATTGTTTTTTTTTTTATTTTTCTATTTATTGTATGTTTTATTAGATTTTTAATTGCATATTTGTACAGCACTTTGGTCACCGTTGGTTGTTTATAAATGTGCTTTGTAAATAAAACACATTATTGTAACAGTTTGAACCACTAGGGGAATTCTGGACACAAATCAAATTATGTCCCTTTTTTATACATAACTAATCAACACACAACATGGCTGCTTGTTCAAGATTCCTTTATTTGCCATTGACTTACTGTAAGTACATCAAAATTGAGTGGCAATTCTGGTGCATTCACACATAACAAACAGCAATTTATAACAGAAGAGCTAACCCCCATAGATTTTCAGTACATTTTTTGCATCATCTCAAATGGCTTTTTGGGAAAGCAAGTGCTGTTAAATCTGCCGTATGTCTGCAAAGTTTACACAAGGCACTCTACAGAGTTTGAGGTACACATTAGGCGGGTGTGGGGTGGGGGGGTTGAAGGGAGGTGGTTGTGGGGGGAGATGCACGTTTACATGGTTGAGTGGAGTAATCTTCATGAAATCACAGCAAATAGGGAAAGGAAGCCTAGTGGAGCCGCAGATTAATGCTGCTATCAAATGGCCTGGGACAAAGAAGGGGCTGGCTAATGAGCTGTAAAAGGCAGAGCTGTTCACCGCGTTAAATGATACCGTATCAGCATCTCCCCACTGGCCAGCTCGCTGCCATGTTCACGCATCCCGATGTCGCTAACAGCAATGTAGGACAAATATTGGAAAATGTCATTCAAGGGAAAACCGCGACATGGCAATTTACTGCGCTCAGTGTTTTAATGTCGCCTTTATGCGACGCCTGTTCCAGAAAACGCAAATCTCTCTTACGCCGTGGTTCTCAGTTCTTATGACTCAGCTGAGTATCTGCTCAAAACTCTGAAAGATCATTAACTGGTATCTTATTTCATTTCATCTCCAAATACTGCTCTTGTGGTTCTGGACTGTTACCCCCGCATCTCGCTTTGGAACATTCTGCCTGTTTGCATCCGATGTGTTTTTATGTCCATGCTCTCTTGTCATCCCAACTTCCCATCCAAGAAAATCCCTTTAACCCCGGGACCATTTCCTTCCTGTGGCTTCAGCTAAGGTATGTTTGCAGCCACCCATGACTGTCGCCTAGGTGACAGCATGGAGCCAAGATGAACTCTCGGGCTTCTTAGATAAATTTCCTGGTCTGGCCCGCGGAGCTGTATCAATTTTTGATGCTGTACGGGCTCACAGACACTTTGGTGGGCATTGTTTAATGTTTTATTTAGGACGTGTTAGAGCCAGGTTAAAGTATCTGCAGACCACTGCGCTGAAACAGCCCGGCAGCGCTGGAGGAAGTATCACATTAGGAGAACTTGTGACTCCATCTTTGAGGAAGGGGAGGGGAACAGACAGTGGGGGGGGGGGGGGGATATAAAAAAATAATCAAAACAGGACAAAGCTAGGATGTGAAGTTCTGCAGTTTAAAACCTGTTTTTGCTCTCAAATCCTTTCCTTTTGAAAGCCATGGCTGTGAATGCCTTGTACACCTCTGAGGCACGAGGCACCCGCACAGACTTAACTATTTCTCACAATTAGTGGAAGGGGAGAAGGGGGGGAGAACCAGATCCATTACTCCAGAACATTCCATTCTGCACAGCGCCGAATCATGAAGAAGGGGCCCCAGCCTTTTCCAGCAAAGACATATTTATCTTACTTGGGCCAAGTGACAGTTGTCTCAGCGAGCCATTTCGTTTTGCACCACAAGAGAGAGAGCGAGAGAGCGAGAGAGGGAGAGAGGGGGAGAGAGAGAGAGAGAGAGAGAGAGAGAGAGAGGTGGAGGGAGGGGAGTTCAGAATGTATTGAAATGTGAAGGTGGGGGCTTGGGAAAGGGAACTGGGGGCGTATCACCCAATAGACCCATTTACGGCCGACGTCACGCCGACTTCCCCAACGTATGCGCACGCAGCCCGATTTATAAAACATATAAATGATCGCTTTTGTCATTATCATTTTGATTCAACATTATTTCACCTGCTATGTGTCCTAGATTATACTTTTTCCTTAGTAGTTTCAGTATCTTCCGAGCGGGAATACAACCCATTACATGTATAAAACATAATTTCTCCATGTCAGATAATTATTTTATCATGCTATCTCAACCAGCGTCTTTTAAGCATATTGCAATTAAATGTGATATTTGGTGGTTAATTTAATGCTCTTGCATAGCTTGACAAGTCAATGGACTCCATTCTGTTACAAAACTGCGTGCGCACATTTATGCACGTCATCAGTTTGTAAACAGTAAATAGGTCTATACCACACATTAGTGGTTCCCAACCTTTTTCCCTTGGAGCCTTTAATAAAATAAAGATGACCCCCACCCCTCCTGTGCGGCTTTTTAGCCTTTACAATTAATAGCATCAAATGATGCCTCCCTGATTTGATAGTAGATTGGCCTTGGCATTGTACAGTATATGATTTTTAGTAACATTTAAAATGTATACATTTTACAATGAAACTATGAAACTATATTCAAACATTTTAATGCATGCTTGACATCAAAGCAAATGAGATCAATCGCCCCCCCTGTGAACTGTACCCCCCCCCTTCCCTTCCCCCTCTACTGGGGCGTGGGAATCACTGCCATACTGTACTACAGCATTTTAAGGGTAAATAAAGAAACACACATGGAATGGTCTGCTAGCTATTTCCGGCCATGATGCCATGATGTGCTCAGACAAGTGAATAAATCAGCACACAATTAGACCTTGTGATTTCATTTATGGTTCCTAGGAGCGCTCCGTTGGCAGATTCTGGCAGATGTCATTTCTAGCCAATTGATTTTCACGGCTGTCCCGAGGCCCGAGCAGTCACGGCCTCTCTCCCCGACATTACAAATGGGTGGCAAACATGAGCCAAATGGCTGTCCAGACAATATCTGCATGATAGGAGTAGAATAATACAAAACACCAGTGGCACCCTGGGCACAAGCACAAACATACTCAAACACACGCATACCCACACATGGGGGAATGCAGGAACATATAGTACAGTAGTTTGAAAAGTAATTAAATGCACTGTGCAAATATAGATGCAAGTGTAGTGAAGAGATGTTCACACACACACACACACCAATACGTGAACACATGGACACAAGATGCCATTCTGTAATAATACAGTCATTATTTTGTATTCCTACACGATATTCTAAAAGTGAAGTTCACTTATAGCAAAATAATTGTCTTTATAATGCACCAAAAAGACAAAATTCTTAGTTAAAGCAACATGGTAAAGCTATGCTTTCATTCAATCTAAAATGGTGAACAATGTATACATCAATTCTTCTGGAGCTCATTTGGTGAAATTTCCATATTGAGAATCAGAAATGTCTACAAGGAATTTGCAATAACAACAAGCTAAGTGTAATACATAATTTAACACCTAGGGAGAGTGCTTACAGAGCTTACAGCAAATGCAGTGGTGTTTGAATGCGTCTGTTACCCATCTGAAGTGTTTCATTTGGTCATCCACATCACAAATCTGAATATGAATGGTGCTAGAACTGTAACCTCAAACTTCACGTCAACAATACATTTAGTATTGTTGCAGTATATGTTTCCCTCATGTTTTTAATCAGTAAGACAAAGACAAAAGGCATGTTAGTTGGCAATTGAAACAAATGAATCCTGAACTCTGAGTTGACATACTCTAAGATTAAAAACTCAATTTGTCTTGGTGGCGCTTTAGTGTGCCACCTAGTGGCACACTAGAGCGTCAGCATCTCTGACCAAAATATATTCTTTGTGGGCCCCACACACACACACACACACGCACACACACGCACACGCACACATACACTAGCATGCACGCACAGTCGCCCGGCTATGAAAGCAAAGAACAGAGCTATTATTAGAACACACACATACATGTTGAGGTATATTGAACAAATGCATTCAACAGCAATTTTACAACGACTGAATATCAGTTCACTATTAAAGGTTTATTAATGCTGAAAGCTGGTTGATATTTGAAAAACACCTTTCCCTTCAATGCCATATAGAGTGATCCCTCAGAAGATCTGCCCCATGTATGGAAAAGCATTGCAAATGTTAAGATATCGTGTGTAGACTGGACCACATTGTTTGTGTTCCCATTGACAGAGCCATGGCTGTGTAGCACTGTATCTGACCATGAGGAGATATTTGGTGAATTGACAAAACGTGTATTAGCTCACAATCATGTACTATACCTTTAAGTACTGTTATTAAAACTTTAATATCATCAAACGGTTACAATATTGCCCACTGATACGAACAAGGCAGCATTGCTACGGCTTTTAGCCTGCTAGCTGTTTTGTTTATTTTGTGGTGAATGAAGGTCCTGAGAGATGCAAAGCCCGTAGAGGCAACATCTTCTTCTCCTTCTGCCTCCTGCGATTAATTAGAGCACGATTGGCTGGCTCTATTAACACATGAAAGCACGATATGTTTGTTCCTGTTCCACCTGTATGCCTATCTATTTGGTTTCTCTGAATTTCAATGTAGATAAGCAGTCTACAGAAGGATACATTCAGTATATTGGTTCCAAAGTGAAGCCATCCACATACAGTAGAAGAGAGAGGATCTCACGTATCATGTAACTCAATAGCTGATTGCTGAGGTAATACAGCTTAATGGTTTCAAGTCTAAGAGCAACAGGGGGTTACTGGCAGTGGGGAAATGTGTTTTATCAAACATATTCCCTTTACATAATTTAAACACCCATGTTGTTGTCTACACGTGCTTCAGGCGAATATCTGATACATGAATCAAACAGCATTCCTTAGTGACCCCACATCTGCAGTATGGACCACAGAAATTACCTGCTGTAGCTAGAGTGCAGTAGATGCGCTACAGTTCATCATAGTGCATCAACAAGAAGTCTTATTATAAATTGATTTTACAATGATCAACTGCACCAATCTCCTATAGATAACCCAATATCAATAGTAATATGTGTAACAGAGCATGCTAATATTGCCAAATATATATTTTGTATACTTTATTGCACCTGAACACAAACAGAATGGAAGGCGTGTTGACTGGTCCGTTCCCCGACACTACCGGTGCTCTCTACAGTAGCCTATATCAAGGCAAGGCTGTGAAAAAAAAAGGCGATTGAACAGATGAGGGTTTTAAACTCTGCCAACCCTCCATTGACTGTAGCTAAACTGAAGCTTTAAAGACATTCTTCCACCCCTCCCCCCTACAAAGACCCCTTTAAAAACCCTGTGCCTCTGAAGACTCAAACTCCTGGGAGGGATTTGGAGATAAAGCAAAATGGAAACGAAAACAACAGACATAGAAACAGCATGGCTCCCCATACAGGGTCAGAATGAAATAAGAAAAGAGAGAAGCGAGATTGATAACACTGAAGAGAGGGCTCCACCGAGTATGGATCTAGCAGAGAGAGAGAGAGAGAGAGAGAGAGAAGGCAGCGTTGGAGTATTAATACCAGGGTTCTGGGTTTAATAATGTACACGGGGCAGTCTTAGAGGTCAGTTGTACTGTGGAGTGACATTTGGAGTTAGCAGCACCCAGGGAAAAGGGAAGTTGATGAGGTTAAGAACCCATCATGGCTGGGCCCCCATGTGGGAGGATATCATCGGGTGGCCTGCTAGCGGCATGCTTATGTATGTACTGCACTGTACCTGTATATGAATGTGTGTGGGTGTGTGTGTGTGTGTGTGCGCATGTGTGTGTGTGTTCAAGTTCCAGCAAAGGCCTTTATGAAGCATTTCCAGCACACTGCTGTTCACAGTGGAGCTACAACACCTACGGCCCTGTTGGGCATCTGACTTCAAAACAAATGAATTATTTGACCTTGAAACAAACCCCATTGCCGGGGCAAAAAACTGCACGCAGGCAGAGCTAACCCTGACTTGTGAATTTGTCCTTCCCAAAAAAACAGTAGCAAAGTATGGTACACAGCGCTGGCTAATTGCGTCAGTACACGCCTAATTGACAAGCAAGGTGTTTTGATTGACATGCACGACAATCAACTCAATCAATGTAACTCAATGACCAAGTCAGACGTTAAACTTGCGATGAGGAAAACTAAACAACAGGACTGCTGTTTACAAGTTGTGTAAATAAAACTGAAACAATTTGTAGGCTACGGTTACTGATTAAAATAAAAATGTAAATGTTTAATTAGTTAGTATTGCACTGCGCTATTGTTGCACCAGAATTTACGGAGACATGCTTGTGAGTGACAATGCGAACAGGCAATGTAAATCGACAGCATTACTTCCCGAAAGTCCTAGAGCCCCCTGTCGAGCTTACATCAGATGTTCAGAGTTGCCTACTGTATGTGACGTAGTGCTAATTAACAAAAGAGACTGACTACTAGTTACCAGACTAAAATTATAATCATTAACATATTTTTTGGATTACCTACTATTGAGTAACATAATGTGATTACTTTCCATAAAGTTTAGATTACTTCACGCCTAAACATATTCTTTGTAATGCCATCCAAAGCCATTTACTGCGTTGGCGACGCCAAATCTTTCTATTTTTCTGACCATTTATGTTGCTTGGAATCAGATTAAAGTATAACTTCATTTTAAATATTGATTGACGTTAATGAAAGGTTAATAAGAGAACAGCCGATTGTTGTATGCATTTTTCTTACACAAAATTATTTTTTAAATGTAAAAGTAGTCCTAGACGTAATCATCTAAATAAATAAAATAAAAAATGTAATCTGATTCCACAATGTTAGCTGGTAACTGTATTGGATTACAGTTATTGTTTTTTTTTGTAATCAGTTGCAAGTTACTTCTGGGACACATCGCAGAATAACACGTCCGTCTTTCACTGCAAACCGACCTTCAGAGTTTCAGCAGCCGATTTCTCAGAATCGTTTTCAAGTTGTTGACGTGGTCATAGCCCTTGTCTGGTCATATGAGCTGCGTCAAAAACGGCAAGGCAGCATTTCAGTACTCTTCTCTAAACAGCCATGTGAAGTTTAAGTTTACACAGAAATAGATTTTCACATTAAGGGAGAATAAACATTATTCTATGCCCCAGAGAAGCCCTTAGAACTGCTTAGGTGTAAACACAAGAGCTGCAAGAGCTCTGTGTGCTGCTTTCTGCGATCAGCAATGTATTTAATAAATACGGCTGAATAATAACTAATCGCTTGATCGTGCTTTCATTGTAGCTACTCTGTGTGTCTCCCCCAGACACACACACACACATGTACAAGCACACACACACAGGCGCACACATGCACGCCACACACGCAAGTAACATTCCTGAGGGAAGCGAACAAGGACTCAAAACGCTCTTCTTTAACGATAAGTGGTAAACTACTTTAATTAGGACTTGTTTTTGAAAGTAACCAGCTTTTCTTTTGGAAGAAAATCATCCTGTGTTTTGTGGACGCCAGGGCTCTTGTGCAACATGCACACATACAAGCGCACACACACACACGCACACACACGTATACACAGAGGCAGATTTACTCTTGTAATATTTTAGGATGTGTCATGTAGGACAGGATTGCTCCCACCACTGGAAGTAATATATCATTCAGCGATGACGTGGGCTCGATTATTAGATCCTCCACAAAGTCTGCTAGTCTCCACACCAATACTTTGCCCTTAAATGCCAATGAAACAGCACCTTGTTTGGTGCAGTTTAATTGGCAACCTCACTGTATTTTCATTGACTTTCTGCTACCTTTTTATCACAATAAATGTCCTGCTATTTATTTATACCTATAACTACTGCATTTTAATGTGCTTGTGGCACAGAGATTACAGTGCTGAAATCCTATCTATATTTTTTTTAACCAAAGCACTATGAAGCACAATTAGGTCATAGCTAATCAACATTGTTCTCCAGTGTGCTGCCATGATAATATAACACATCAAACCATACACTTAGCTCATAAACAAAAGACTGGATGCAAGTTCACCTGTTCACTCTCCCCATTAGGTCGGCATAATGCCTACTAATTATGTTTGCTCATCTATAAGCCTTAATTATCCTTGGCGCTGCTAATTAGCGGGACTAGGAAAGGTGCATATGCTACTTCATTTTCAACCTGGAGGCTATTCTCATAACAACACTCTAAGATAGCCTCTGTAAGACAATTTTATTTTATCGAGCAGTCTTGGTTCCGATTTTACACTGCAGCTACAAAAATACACTGTTCTAAGCGTGCAATGTGAGATAGTGATATGCTCAGCCTCATGCTGTGTTGCTATGCTACTGCCTGTAACAACGCTTGAGACTACAAATACACAAAACACAGACATATTGACAGAACTCCAAACTCGGGCAACTAGGCACCAGCATGTGTTTAGAGAAAGAGAGAACTTCTGCCCACGGAGAGTAGCAAAGGTTACTATACACGCTCAACGTGAAGCAAAAACATTATTTGATATAATCTTTTTACAATTACAGGAAAGGCTTCTGTTACAGTTTAGATTGTGTGCTATACATCACCCGCTGCTTTGCTTCTGCTATGGCAGATGCTGCAGCCATTCAAGCCTGTCGGTACCTTGCAACCGCCTCCGTAGTCGTCATGGGCAACATATCCCGAAAGGCCTCCTTCTTCAGTCGGACGGGTTCCCTGACCACAACGTTGTTCGAGGGTTACCACCTAAAACCTTGAGACCACAGCTCTCTGCCGCAGCTTCAGCAATGGAAGCTTTGAACCACTCAGGTTCAATGTATTGCAATCGCTTTACATGACCGAAAGAACTATATCACGGGTACAAGTGGCCAAAATGGGTTTCCTCAGGAGGGTGGCTAGCGTCTCCCTTAGAGTTAGGGTGAGAAGCTCAGCTATCCGTGAGGAACTCGGAGTAGAGCCGCTACTCCTTCATGTCGAAAGGAGCCAGTTGAGGTGGTACGGGCATCTGGTAAGGATGCATCCTGGGCGCCTCCCTAGGGAGGTGTTCCAGGCACGTCCAGCTGGGAGGAGGCCTCACATTCTCAAGAATACATGCTAACTTTCAGTTCAAATCAACCTCCCTCAATAGCTCTGCCCCCAAGAAATGAAACGCATTGCAAAGCCAATAAGCGACATTGTTGTTATAGCAGTGTTTGACACTTTGGTTATGTTACTACTGTATTCATGGAGCCAGGGCTGTGAAGAAGTACTGGATTAATTTTTCAGGACGCACAGAGAACAGCAAGCTATCGAAATGCCAGGAGATATTTTGGTGAAGTTGACAAAAAAGTGTATTAGCTTGCAATAGCTGACTATACCTTTAAGAGAGTTTTCACTAAGGGTTGAGTGTATGGGATGTACTGTGTGCTTACTCGATTCTCTTTAAAGTGTTGTGAGGGTTGGGACTAAATGTGCATGTATATTGCAGTGCACTGTAGATTCCAGCTGCTCCTCTGGGATTCCACAATGTGATATGATGCAGATTCTCTGGCACATTCCCACTCTCACTACATCTATAATGCATCTACAGATGGAAATAGGCGCCACACTGGAACAACCATGTTTTTTTTCTCTTTCTCTCTCTCCTCTCTCTCTCTCTCTCTCTCTCTCTCTCTCTCGCACACACATGCACACACAGGCACATGACAGATTGGGACACATGCATACTGAAGCTGCACAGGGATTCATGGATGCCAAAACCCTGACAAACCCTCCTTTGCCACAGGAACACACTTTCAACATTGCCACTATCATCCTGGACATCACTGACAGCCTTCACATCCACACGCGCACACATCCACTCACGCACACATACATTGTGTATATACAGCATGTACAGTACCCATCCACAAACAGACGCGTTTTTCAGAGGATGCACCACTAGAGACTGGTCCCCCTCTGGAACCAGACGACTCCCAGTCGTATCTCTGTGGCCCAGATGGAGGTCAGTGAATGGGGGCTGAATGGGGCTGGAGTCATGGCAAAGCCGACAGTGGAAAGGTTGTGCAGCAACTGGAAACACCAGCAAAGGACAAATGTCATGTCCTAATAGGGTGCCATGCCTGGTGCTTTTCACTTAATATTGCCCATTAAAGGTAAAGTCAGCTATTGCAAGCTAAATGTAAGCTAATACACCTTTTTCCAAGTTCACTATATATCTCTGTGCGTGTTGTAAAAAGAATCTGATATTTCTACACAGCCCTGGCTAGGTAAATAGGAACATAAACAACGTGGCAAACACCGCTCGTATCAACAGTGCCGCATCACTACCCTTTGCTTCACAATGCATTTAGATGTGTGAGGCACCGCCGCGGAGGACCGCGGAGCAACGCTGTTTTGATTTGAGCTTGAAGTTAGCAAGAATGACGCCTTTAAGGCAGTGTGTTCTCAGCATACTGTAGCACAGGGTGACCAAGAAGCAGTGGACTGCATTTATATGATGCTATGATGCTATTCTACCGGTCAATGAAAGCGCTCAACAAGGTTGCCTCACATTCACCGATTCACACACGCATTCATAAATGGGGGCGTCAGCCATGCACGGCATCATACAGCCACCAAGAGCAGTTTGTGTGCCACCCCATGAATACAAACATACAATACACAAAATATACAAAGTTAAAATACTTATTCCCGCCATTATTTTTACAGTATATGACGTTGTGCTAGAATAGTGCAATGTACTCATTTTATGTTCGTGCTTATGGACTACAACCTTATCGATGTTAAGATGTAAGACACTTGCATTCAATTGACCTCACACACAGTGTGAACGCCCCGTGCTCAGCGCGCTACACTGCAAACAAGAAAGTAGCTCAGAAAAAGAAAAGTCAATTTCAGCCTACAAGGAAAAGGTCTCCCGCTCTCTTATCTAGATTGAGCAAAACAAAAGCAAAGTGGCTTGTTTGCATCTGATTTGTACACTGCCAGGCAAAGTAGTCACAGTTATTTCTCTTTGTTTTGCCCCGCCATGCCCTGCTTCTGTTGTCAAGGCGAATGTTTAAGGAGGTGCCTTCCCTGCTTCCAGGCCCGCCAGCCTTTCACACATAACGCCTCTTCCGTGCTCACTTAGATACAGCGTGTCAACTGCTTCCCGTCAACTAAAACAACGAAACAACAGCATCAGCTCCCCCTCCCGCCACACACACACACGCTCACATACACACATGCAGATGCTCACACATGCACTCACGCGCGCAGACGCTCACACACGCACATACACACATGAAGATGCTCACACATGCAAATGCACGCACATACACACGCACTCACATACACACACACGCATGCACATACAGTACTGACGCGCACTCTCTCACACACAAACGCACAGGCACACACACACGTGCCCACACACACACACACACACACACACACGCTATAATCGCCTGGCCACCGTGCCAGTGTTGACAACCTCCATCTTTGTTGACATGTTAACTTAAAGTTCTCTGCATCTTTGATCAGTGAGATCAGATCTCAGAGGGGGACGTGATTAAAAGTGACATTCTGAATGCCGACGGACCCCTAGCAGCGGGGCGGATTTTCCACGCAGTGTGAAGTCGTATAAGACATACCCCAGTGATTCAAACCTCGCAGCCCGAGCCCAGTGTTATGATACTGCTCGCTCTCTCTCTCTCTCTGTCTGTCTCTCTCTGTATCTGTCTGTGTGTCTCTCTCTCTCTCTCTGTCTGTATCTGTCTGTGTCTCTCTCTCTCTCTCTGTTTGTATCTGTCTGTGTCTCTCTCTCTCTCTGTCTGTCTCTCTCTCTCTCTCTGTCTGTGTCTCTCTCTCTCTCTCTGTCTGTATCTGTCTGTGTCTCTCTCTCTCTCTGTCTCTATCTGTCTGTATCTGTCTGTCTCTCTCTCTCTCTCTCTCTCTGTCTGTCTGTCTGTCTCTCTCTGTCTGTATCTGTCTGTGTCTCTCTCTCTCTCTCTCTGTCTGTATCTCTCTATCTCTCTCTCTCTCTCTCTACATTCCCGCCATTTCCCTCTGCTGGTTGGCTATGCCCGCTTTGCTGGATGACTTTCAAAGCTACTTGTTCCACTTTCTTACATTTATGCTAATTGGAATGCAAATATTGGAGGCTCCATTTTAAGCCGCTGAGTTTCAGAGGAGAAGGGGGTGACGTGGGGTGCGGTGGGGTGGGGGGGATTGTGTTAAAGGCATGACAGCGCATTGACAACCGTGGCTCACCCCACAGAAAGACTCAAAGTTTGGGAGGGCTTTCCAAAAGGATGAGGAGTTGACAGCCAACATGTACCCTCTCATCTTCCGCAAATAAAACTTGACGCCGTACTCTTTTTGTTTCTTCCCACCACCCCTTGCTTCCCCTTCAAAATGCCCACTGCCGCCCAGGTGGGGGGGGCGGGGGGGGATCTAAAAGGCCCTGGTGTTGAGGCGGGAACAGTGGGGAGTCTCGTGTACAGCAGGTGGAATGATGAGTGTTTGTCCACCCGTCTAATCTCAGGGTTCACAGGAGAGCTCGGCTTTCAACAGACTGGGAGAGGCTACGGAATCAAAGACGGCCCCTACAGAATGAAAATGACCTCTTAATACACACACACTGCACCTGCCCTCTATATATTTTGTCTAACAACAGCCTTGATCAAAATAAATTGGAGCGTTGAACTTTGAATTTCACTGTCCGCCAACTTACTGTACAGGACATCGAGTCTAGAGAAGGAGATGATATTTAGGTTTCACAGAGCCACGCTACCGTTCATTTTGGTTTTGTCTTGCAGCACTAGTAGCAAAAAAAGCGATATATACTGTATATATATAACAAAACAGTTGCTTAGGTACACACAAATGACAATAAAGGTTCATAGCACTCAATGTATGTGGAAATAAATCTCCTTTTACAGTACACTACACTGTAATATGTTACAGTGTTTTGTCCGATGGAATTTTCCTAGTAGTCATTTTTTTATACATATAGATTCTTGTGAGTAAAACAACCTAATAATCTGCATATTGTGTTTCTGCAATCATATTTCTATATGCACTGAGGCTAGGTTCATACATTTTTTAACCGTATCATATTTAATTAATGCACCAAAAGTGCCATGCTGCATGAATCACTGAGCAGACTTTAGATCCAGTTTTACATGTAAGAATTAAACATGTTTGACCATTTGAGTGTTAGATGATTCAATGAGGACGTTTTTTCACCCAAATGTTAAAAGACCTTCAGTCACATAGTATAGTTCCTTGAAGACGTCCCTGAAGTGAAGTTATGTTTTGATTCTGAGCCTTAGAAGACTGCTGTCTACTCTTTTCACTCTTTTGATCTAAAACCTGCACATCATTTGGATACTAGACTTCACACTACGCCGAGAGGAATGATCAAATCACCCCTGGTTGAGCATAAATTTCATGCCGGTCAGGGATTCTATTAAATAATCTCATTCACAAAATTACCAAATACTTTCACAAAACTTAATTTCCATAGAATATAGGCTTAGAGCAGCAGAAAGTATCCTTTTGATACCATCCTTTGTATTATAAACATCCTTGGTGGATATCATTGAATCATTATTGCATAATTGGTGCATTGATATTGTTATATGGAATTTGTTGTATGGTTTTTAATTAATTATTATACTAATACCTTTTTTATAGCATATACCAGTGGCGGCTGGTCCTTTCAGAAACAGGGGAAGCACAAATACGTAGGCTACAAATTATTGTTATTGAATTAAATCACTGGGTTGCATTAAGATTAAGCCTTGCCATGTTGCATAAAAAGCAGATAAATCATGTTGCTAGTTATTATCAGAAAACAAAGCAGGCCTAATTACCAAATGAACTAAGAACTCTCTAAATAGACTGTAGAAAAGTATATGTAATAGAAACACCGTCTCAGGGCTGTATCTTGTGCTGAGAACCCTGATTTCCTGTATACAAATGTAGCAGAATGTCTTTCTGTCAATGATTGGCTGTTTATTACATGGTCCGCCCTCATTGAGAAATCTGCCAAGAATCAGAGAAGCTGAGCTTCGAGGCAGGACAAAATTGCATTAAAGAAAGCCGAGTGTCCAATGGGCTTCCCCTGTAGTCTATGTTCTACATCTGCAGCATGCCTGAAGCCCAAGCAAAATGTTCGCCTTTGTGGAACAATAAAGTGAATCTTAAATCTTGATCCCGCAAGCTAGTTTGACTTTGTTGTGAATATCAGTCGAAAATCCCTTAACCCTCGCGCTGTACTATGCGTCAAAATGACCCGGTGCACTTGCCAGTAGAGGGCAGCAACCACAACACGGAC
>JAODUH010000018.1:6760569-6771079 GCA_027564835.1 Typhlichthys subterraneus | reverse complement strand
TGTATGCCAGCACCAGTGCCTTGAATTGGATCCGAGCTGTAATAGGGAGCCAGTGTAGTTCTCGGAAGAGGGGGGTTGCATGGGAGAACTTGGGTGAAAATATCACAATATTTTCACCCATCCATGTAATCCGCCCAATGCACTCTTCTCTCCTCTCCGTTCCTCCCATCGCCTTCTGAAGCAGTTAATAATTTCAGACACTCAGAAGGCTCATAACCCTTTGGGAATGCCAGCGCTCTGCTGTCAAGGGATTATTTAAGTTTGGGGAATAATGATCCTCCCTTATCGCTCCCCGGCTCCTTGCTGATGCTCCTCTTGAGCCCTGTCAGCTTCAGGCCGTCCAGTTTGGATGGATCTATGAATGGAGATCCCTCCCTAGCCATTATACACACACTCTCATCCCACTTGCCACGCCATATTCTCCCAAGAGCTGATAATGACTTATTGTGTGGACGCTGAAAAGGAAAAGAGTTATCATACTTTTACCTTGGGTCATTTTTGGTTGGGTTTTTTTCATTTTTTTGTATTCTTATTAATGGCTCTGTATTTCTCTCTTTACCTTTGTCTGTCTGTCTGTTTGCCTGCCTGCCCGCTCGCATGTCCATCCATCTGTCTCATGATATCTTGCTGTTTACTATTAATAACAGAGAAAGGCATCCCTTTAAAACCATATTAGCATTCCATATCTATAAATACATTTTTAGTTTATACCTATTGACTTCTAGTTGAAGTTACATGTCCATTGACTTCTTCATCTCATTCAACAGTGATATATTTGGTAAAGGGATTATTCATTCTGAGCTATTAGTGTGGTGACATTAGTAGTAAGGTCAGACACACATTGCACACAATGTATTTCTATATTTAATATATTGTATTGCAAGTCATTTTTGTGTTTTCAGTTTTTCTAAATATCACACAACTTTAGAATAAATTAAGACAATTAGTTGCTTTAAGTGTGCTACTTAAGTGTGCTACTTTGATGGTGAATGCATATACATGCCAGTAGGCCTATTTTCGGTACATACTGTATGTCTTCCTCAAGCTTAGGTCCTATACCAGAGTCCTGATCTTAAGTGTATAACCAAATTCTTTATAAGCAGTCTCACCACTTGGCAGACATCTTTGAAATGCCCCAGGCAGTAATTTAGGAAGACTGTTGTAGCAGGTAGAACTGTACCTGTGTAATAGGGGACGCTGTTACACCTCCAGAAGGCAGGAAGACCCAAGATCAGGTCCCGGTCTCCCCACGCACTTCGACTCAGGTCTACACTAGAACTAACTGCACTCAAGCTACAGCTAGCTGTTCACGCAAGGGCATTTATTAATCCTCCTTAATTTGATGTTATCAATAGTAGACCTAAATCAGCCCTTCTCTGGAGAACTAGGACACTAAACATACACAAGGTATAGAAAATACATCAAATGTATTAGACCACTAATAGGCGAGATGGTAAAGTAATAACAAACAAAGTTTTACTTCAAGACCTGTAGTTTTAAAACTAGGTGAACAGACCGGATAGAAAATACAAGTAAATAAAAGTTGAGATACAAATAATATACCGACAATTATTTGCTACAGCACTATTTGCATGGAGAAAACAGATACTTAGTGAACAGGTGCTAGGCACCCCACTGAAACCCTGGGTAGTAGGGTCAAATGCACACATCCAAATGAACCCAAACGAAAAGGGACTGTATACCCCAAATCAAACAGAAATTGCATCAATCGATTAACTTCGTGGAATATATCCCACAACCTTCATCTGAACACTGTCTCTAAACAGGGTAACGAGCAAAACATATGTTCACAATATTAATATTGTCCAATTGTCCATCACCTGGTGTTTCTAAAGGAGAGTCTCGTGTGGCAGGGAAACAAACTACTCACAGTCCACGCTCAAAATGTCTGCGTCCTCTGTTAACGTGTGTCGGTGGAGAGACTAGAAGCGCGCGCACATCAAAGAAGCCGTCACCAACTGTGTTTGTCCTCTTCTTCGGAAGGCAGCCAACCTAATCCAACCGAGAAAACGTGTGTGTTACGTCTAATTTAAACTGTTGACTTGGTTCCCTTTCTAAGGAGACGCTGGCCCCGTCTAAGAGTGTGTTAAATAAACATTTACTGTTCCCGTACCAACAGTAGCATCGACGCCATAGCAGCAAGCGAGCACAATCCTCTTCGGTAAAGTGGTCCCTTCTCTTCATCTGCGAGCGAACCGCACCTTCCGACACTGCAGGGCCACAACTACTGAAAACCTAGAGCAACTACTGTTTCTTATTCCGAACGGCAATATCTGATCACAAACTACTAATACATTATGAGACCACGCCAGCAGCTGACGGCGACATCATCTTCTCTCTCTACCTTTCTTCTTTTCCCGCGCTTCAGTTCCATACCCGCACACACTTCCGCCACAACCGATTGGCTGAGGGCTAGACATGTGCGCGATCATGCACTTGGCAGCTGAGTCTTAAAGGAGACGATGCGTGAATATGGAGGTTATCTGGGTCTCTCCACACTGTATTGAAATGAATGGGGAGAAAGCCATAACTACACTGGTCACCGGAACATTAAAAATGCAAGTCAAATAAATATTAAAAACATCTTAAAACCTTTGATGACTTTCCACCCAAAATAAGGTGTAAAAAGCCATTTCCTCAAAGATTATACATCTACAATGCATGTGCAACAGTTGGCTTGCATCAGTGCACCAAAAAGAAGACGATTGGCTCTTTTCATTCAACTGCCAAAGAGAAATAATTCTCCCATAGAACTCCATTCCAAATGATACAAGTGGCATGTCTCCTCATATGATGTCTCTGGTATAACTGCACTCTTCTGGGCAGAGAACACAGATGTACCTGGACTCTGCTGGAGCCATTGTCCCAGCTGACTCTTACTACCACTGGGACCATATCTGGTCCAGCTGTTCCTTCAGCTCCTGGTATTTTGCGATCTTCTCATGCTTTTTGTGGTGTTGCTGTCAGCTGGGAGTGCCCTCCTCTGCTCCTTGTCAACCACCACTGTGCCTTACTTTGTTAGCCAGCAGTTGCTTGTCAGTCTGGAACTTCTAAGTCCCACCGGACCTCAGCTCTTAGCTCTGCTCGCCCCTCTTTGGTGTTGCCTCCCATTGGGACTTGGGAACTTGTAGCCGATTCCTAGCACAGATATTCCTATACACTGTCCCAGGTCATGCCTGTCAACATATGCCACCCCAGCTTGCGTCTCCAGGGTGCGTGCACCCTGCTATGGACTGTCTCATGGGCATCGTAACATGGTCTGCACCTTGGCTTCTGAAAGTGGTATACTGTATGGTGGGAATCCATCTCGCTTAACTGCCATCTCTCTTCAATGTGATGGTCATTTATGAAAGAGTGGGAAGAAGCAAAAATAATGAAAAATAAAATAAAATAACAAAGGCAGTGTTTTTTTATTTTTATTTCACTGCACTAGAATAATTACTAATAACAAGACAACGTCTTGCCTCAACCATCTCAACCACCATTTTTATGTTTTAAGACCAATCACATCAGGCCGGCAAACTGTACGGCGGAAGGCCATTAATTTCGATAGAAAGCAATCTGCACTGCTGCGGCTAATCTACCGGACACGGCAACATTTGTGTCGCAAGATTTGGATTTTTCCAACTTGTGCGGTGCTTTGCCATATGGCATCAGGACCGGAAGTTAATATACCACCAAAGAGGAGCTCATAGAGCATTCAGCTATGTGGGATTGCTAGTATCGCTTGAGCTAAGTATTGTTATAGGCTTTATATAGTTTTTTTTTTTCTGTTTGTTGCTGAGTAGCCTAGTGTGTGATGTCTAGACTTTCTCTGTACAGAATGATGCTATGCAATTTAGTGCATAGACTGTAAAAAAAAAAATACGACTGGCAAATGACTGGCACCAAAAACCGGTAAATGAAAGAAAAATACCTCAATTATGGTGCATGTAAAAACACATGTACTTAATGTAGCCAAATAGCCTATTTTCATTCATAAATTAGGCAACCTGTCAACGTTGGTTGCATGGCACTAATTCCACGGCTCATTGTTAAGGTCTCTGTTATGAGACGGATGTTCATCTTGAAGATGCGAAAGATCGATTGCGGTGTTTTCATAGACTGGTTTCAATGTATGCTGTTATGGTACCGTGCAACAATAATGTTGCCGTGCCTGCGAACCAGGCGTTTTAAAATTGGAATACATCTCTACTGAATGCGAAGAAGAAGAAGAAGAAGAAGAAGAAGAAGAGAAAAGCACATAGGCAGTGAGTGACTGGCATTCTAGATTATATTTAGGCAGCAATGTCTCTCCCTCTGTTTTTCTCTGTTATTAATTACTCCTCTGACACCCGCCTCCATCACCTTTCTTATGACATTCAGATTAAATTAATTTAGGTATAATCAAGTTTAGAGATATTATATATTTCTGCAGTAAAATTCTAAGGTGTAGTCATATTTTTATTGTATAAGCTTCATCATCAAAGACCATCATCTTATTTTTATGCAGTTTTTGAGATACAGCTTACTGTTTGAGATACAGTAAGCTTTACTCCGTTGCTTCAGCCAAGATAACTATACAGTATGTAAAAGCAGGACTATATATTTCAACATCAAAATGTATGATGTTGTGCAAGGGATGGCTGCTATAGCAATATTGGGCATTGCAACATCATTTTACATTTGTAAAAATACAAAATCAATACTGAAAGTAAATGCCACCTGGAACTGCATATGTCAAGATACAAAATCTTATTTATCTTTATTAAAAGCCACTCTATGTTCCAAACTTCCTGGTGTACACTTTCTATAATCCACATAACTGTAATATGCTAACTTACTGCAAAACCCACCAGAGAGAGGTCAAATCTGACAGGCAACACAAAGAAAAACAAAAACATATGAGGGCTGTGAGGTAAATTCTAATTGTTTCCCCACATACGAGCACTCTTTCTCTGCAGGCCTCAACGTGGATGACACCTATCACCTAATCTAATAACATCCTGCTCCACATATATCATCCCTGGATTTGATTAGAGAGTTGATTTATTTATTTGTTTAGCTGAGACACAGCTGTCATTATTTTCCCTTGTAAATAATGCAATAAAATGTCAGCCACCTCGCTGCTCTACATTAATATTATGTGTAATAAAGATAGTGGGGTGAGAGGAGTTGTACAGGCTAAGGCCCCGATCGCACCAAGACGCGTCACTTCAAAAGCGCGTTGATAAACCCCCGATCACACAGAGATGCGCTGCATGTAGCATGACCAATTCCAAATGATCATCTCAAGAATCATAATATTAGGTGTGTATGAGACGTCGCGTCAAAGAAATAATAGATAGACGAAGATAAATATACAGCGGCATCAGAGTTTCCGACATCATCAAATAATTAAGTCAAGTCCAATTGTATTTAAAGTGCATTATCACCGCAGAGTTTTCAATAGACTTTAATAGACAACAAAGTACACCAGTTGGGAGATGCGGGTGTATACAATTAGTACAGTTTATTTATATAGCACCTTCCACAGATATAAAATCAGTATGTGCAGCAGTGCACAGACTGCTCATAAATAAACATCCCTCATTTAAACACAAGCATGAACAAACTGGGAAGGTAGATAAATTGAATACATCATAAACATACATATGGTTGGGCCAGAAAAAACTGCTTTTTTACACAAAATGAGTGACAATCTTCAGTCTTGATTTTAAAATGTTTACTGAAGTGGCCGCTCAAATAGCTGGAGGGGCGTTCCAGCCTTAAGGAGAAAGGTACAGCAGGCGAATGCTCGCCCACAAAATGTATTTTAGTCACAGTGGAGATAGCGGAATAACCTGCATTGGAGGAGCACTGATTTAGCCAATCCTGGTAACGGAACATTACAGTAATCTAACCTAGAGGAGACAAATGCACAAAATTGAGGTTTCAGCATCTGGACAATTTTAGTAATGTGCACTAAGGGGAAAAAAGCTGTGTGGCTGAAATGTTCGCATACATGAAAATGAATAGAGGAGATGTACATCATTTTATCACTTTACCCTCTGCTTTGACAGTCAGCCAGAATAGCTGTTAAACTACCGGTGGAAATGTTTCCCTAGTGCAAGCTAATCCAAGTGTCATTGACTATACTGTACACTAGCCACAACATTGTCTAATACTGTGAAAAAACCACTGACAACATTAAAAAGATAATTTTCATATAATGTAAAGAATGTACTGCAACCAGACGAAAAGTTGTAAGTATACAGTGCAAGAAAAGCTGCTAAAAAACAAGCACTAAAGCTAAGCTCCCTTCAAGCTGTTGTAGGTAAGATTTGAGAATAGCAATGAGAGAAAAATGAAATAGAAAGAAACAGCCGGAAAGAAAGGAAGAAAGAGCCCGATATTGTAAATCAACAACCCAAAAACACGCCCCCTGCCCTGCTCTAACTGCAAAGCCCGCTGACAAATACTGTTGCTCTGGGTGCACATTAATGTGATTGACAGGCAAGGTGCAGTAGATTCACCTGACCAATCATGGAAAAGAAGCTCTAATTGGTCAGAAATGTTTTGGGTGCGGTGAAAAATCTAAACCGACTTGTACGCATGCAAAGGCTATTAACCAGCACGCATATTCTCACACAGCATTTTAATAGCTGATGGATATATGACATTTCAAACACATGCCACTACATTTATAAATCTGAAATCCTGTACCTATATACCTTTAAAGTCTAACTGCACCCTAAAATGAGTTTTTTGAGCTGTAAACGAAGTAATAGGAATAATCTGTGATGAGACACGTCAATGCTGGTGTTAATATTGACAAGATTCCCCTTATTATAAAAAAATCTGCATTTTGCAGCTGTGACGCATTTTTCAACGTTGTAGTGGGTGGAGTCAGGCTCAGAGCTGGGGTGAAGTTACACTTTAAAGGAGGAGTCAGGCTCAGCGCTGGAGTGCTGTTACACTTTAACTGTGTGACCTCCAGCAGCACACGCCACAGGCTGCAGTACATGAACGTATAGGCCACCTAGAGCTGTTTATTTTTATGCTGGCCACCTGGAGGTCATTGCGAGTGTGCGAGACACGTTGCAGGCTTTACCAGAGTGCCAACACAGTCCCTGCTGCACATTAATACCTAGGCTAATCAATATGCTGCCTGTCAGACAAACACACACACACGAGAACACAAACACATATGATGCACACACACACACACACACAAGGCAGAAGAAGTCATATGCACGGTGTTCTGTTCTTCGACAGCAATGGTGTCCCCAAGCAGTTTATGCCCCAGAAGCTCTACTCTACAGACAAGGTCAGTGGTGTTCAGCTCTAGGGCCTTCTACCTGTCCCCCGGATGCACGTACGTGGCTTCAAACACACAATACGTATAAAATACCTCTTGACGCTAAAAGTGGCTGTTAGATAATAATTGTACACAGGCTTGTAGGTTAGGAGGAATCGGTCAGTCTCAGAGAGCACAAGCTATTGTGAACATGTTTTATTTTTTTTAAGGAAAAGTACATTCCTGTAAATATTTACTTGTATAGTATCTGAACAATACTGGAGTTGTAAGTTAAGTAACAGTTTCTGTATCCATATGGATACCGTAATATTGACCCATCCTAAAGCCTGTGATATACTTGAATTACGCGTACGCAAGATGGCCAGGCCTTATCGGGTGCGTATACTGCATACCTTTGGAGCGTAGTGTGTGCGCGTCCTCAGAATTTTTTTAATTACTCAACATCTATATGATGTCTCCATGCCACTCCACATTTTGACTTGTTGGTTATTGTTGTGAAAATTTGAATGTAGTCAAGGAAAATATTCCTGTTTCAGCCAGGGATGATTTGGCCTTGATCTGCCCCCTACTGGATATATATAAAATCCTCCAAGCACACACAAGGTACGCAGACAAGTATGTGAACAATTCCTTTCGTGACACAGCTGCTTGTCTAAGTGTACGCGTTGCACAAAAGCAAGTATATCGGGCCTTAAGAGTTACAAGGACCCAGGGTCATGTAGCAACTTCTCTTCTAATGATAGTGCCATGGAAAAAGCAAAGAAATGACCTAATGGATGTCTATAATGTAATATTGTATGGAAATGATGTTAAGGAATAATACAGATATATTATACAGATTATAACGACATTGTGTTTGCCCATAATTGCCTTTCACTTTGAGTAATTTACATTACATTTTGTGCAAACAAAATATTTAGATATTTGTATTTGTCAATGAAAGATGAACACAAACAGATTGTGGTCGTGGACTTTCACAGCACACTGCATTAATGATTCTGCAAGCACATTTTTCACCAAAATTGTATATAATACATGTTATTATTAATATATTGTACTTTCAATCCCAAACACAGAATAACAAATCATTCTTTCTAAACTGATGTTCTTCCATCAACTATAATATATAAATCTATTAGACATATATTTATCTCAGGATTATGCCACTCTCATTGCGAACACACGTCTACTTGATCTAATACTGCATGGAGTCTTCAATGGAGTCAATCAGTAAACCTTTGTGCGGTCTTTTCACCTCTTCAGTGCTCAAGTCTCTCATCTCAGTGTTTTTATAAGAGGACGGGGCACTTTTATTTTCAGTATTTATCTCCTGCCATATTTTCTCCCGTGGGAACCCCATTGTCTCCAGTGTAAAACGCATCTCATTTCACCCTGTGATTTGTTTACTTGGGTAATGGGACTGCAGTGGCCTTTGTTGAGCCTTTGTAGAGCGTGACAGAGCACTGCTGTGCTATAAGGGGAGAGCCTGTGTTTGACTGGAAGAGAGGCAGAATCTCACCATTTTGATATTGCACAGGCTTTCATACTGGATTTAATGACTCATTGCCAGCTGATATAATTGCACTTTCAGATTTTTAATAAGAATTTCAACATAATAAGGGAGTAAATGTGCAGTGTCGTGAACACCACTTTTTACAAATGCGTTCCTTTTTAACTGCGATAATAATGGTAATTACAAAGATAATATGCTCTAATTGCTAGGAGGGGATATATTAGCTAACCCATCCCCCCATCACCCTAATCCCATATCTCTCCCCAGCCTGCTCCAGCTCACAATGTTGCCCTTGCAACAGGTTGCATCACACATTAAAGGAATATTTGAACGTACAAACGGGTTGGTCCTACACTGCAACACAGCAATGCTGAAAGTCAGCTTTTCATATTTTGAGTCAACCATTTAGAATATACACTGTCAAAATTATTTTCTCTCACTTGCACTAGAGGCTAAAATTGATAACAACAAGGTCACCCAAATGTTTAAAGTATCTATTTTCTAGTATGCATAATCTTGTATGCATTATGACTGTTTATGCAGTGAAGCCGGGATTTATGCACAATTATGATTAGAATCAGTTACAGGCCATACATAATTTGACCAATATAAACGACAATATGTGCTCTGTGCCATCACGACACCCCTGACTCACATGGTTTGCTTCTCCTTAGCTGGTCTTATCAGTACACACCATCACATCTCAGAGGGGAAAATATTTCACGCCACATCTCTGACATGTCCTCTGGCCATTACATTGTTTTGTTTATTCACTATCGCAAGCGTCAGTGCTTAATGTCAATAAAGAGGACTGAATTATCTGTACTACTGCCCTTTGGAACTGCTGTCAGCGCTATGCTTCGTATCCGGTTTCTCAAAGCCTCCCTCCCTGCATGGAGTCTCTGTGAGGGGAATACAATGCGCGCGGTTCAGACGCCACAAAAGGGCATTGCATTAGAAAGCCATACCTCCACTGAGTGACCTTTGGCTGCGCTGGGGAGCTCAACTCAATCCCCGCGGACACCCAGTCACATACGGTCAAGGGAACAGAATGGATTCTCAATCGGCGTTCCGAGGCGCGCAAGTCGGGGAGCACACCGGCAAATGGGAGCTTGTTGTTTTGCCTCTTTTATACGACTGAATGTTCACGACGGGTGGCACAGATAGCGAAGGGCAATGCACACAGGAACGTGTTAAGAGTCCCACTTGGGGATATGAATGTGATAAGCAACTATGTTGAGAAACCCACCAAAGATATGCTGCATACTTGTACCAACTGAGACAGGATATAATATTATATATATATATATATATATATATATATATATATACACACACACAGTGTATATATATATATACTGTATGTTGTATATACTTTTTTACATTTCATTACTTATGTTAGCCTATATGTTAAGGTGGAGCAGCGATTCTAATCACACATCTTTGTCAAATTCAGAAGATATCGCCTGACAGCTGGTAGCTGCTCTCTCTGTGTGCACAGTAAAAATGGACCATAGACTGTTTATATAAATGAACAAACCCTCTGCGACGTCACCATATACTGTATATATAAATGGACCAACCGTCTGCGACGTCACCATAGACTGTATATATAAATGAACAAACCCTCTGTGACGTCACCATAGACTGTATATATAAATGGACAGACCCTCTGTGACGTCACCATAGACTGTATA
>JAODUH010000018.1:6739592-6760469 GCA_027564835.1 Typhlichthys subterraneus | reverse complement strand
TCTCTCTCTCTCTCTCTCTCTCTCTCTCTCTCTCTCTCTCTCTCTCTCTCTCTCTCTCTCTCTCTCCCTCCCTCCCCTCCTCTCCTCAACCCGTCAGACTGTCAGTTTGAGCTTGGCGGCTGGGACGGGGTGATCCGCTCCAGTCAAGTGGAGGAGGAGGAGAAGGTGAAGTCTGGTGACGCCCTAGACTGTATCTGGACCATCAGGGCCGCTCCCCAGTCTAAAGTCAGTGCACACAAGTGTATACAGCACAGTAACGGGCAGGCAACGCCATAGGCCAATACATAGCTTAGCATTCAGGGTTCCTCCGTGAGACTCCACAAACGTTTGGATCGAACGCTATTGGTGCATTACCGCCACCTACTGTCTACACGGTGCATTACCACCACATACTATAGAACAGGGGTGGGCAATCCCGGTCCTGGAGGGCCGCACCATGCATGTTTTAGATCTCTCCCTGCTCCAACACGCCTGACTCACATGAAGGCGTCGTTATCAAGCTCAGAATAACGATGCATTCATAAGAAAGAAAGACAGACAGACAGAGAGACTTGTGTGTGAAACTTTGACACATACAAACTGCATCAAGAACACACACACACAGGCCTACTAGCCACAATACAGACAACGAGAGAGATTGGAGAGCAACAAATTGAGGCTAATTATTCTTTATTATTATGCTATATCCTGCCAAGCATGCTTGCAATATATTTGTTCTTTCTCTCAGGAAGACATAATAAATAAATCTCATTAAATGTGATTACATTTGATGTCCAGGAAATGCACTGGAATTATCCTAGTCATGTACCCAAACCCTAAGGTATTGTTCTATTTCTACACCAGACATATGGTTCTGTTGCTCTGTTCCCCACACACACACAGAATACACTTCGGCCTGCATAGTCCCTGTGCTCGTGATGTACAATGATAACAACACATTAGTATGGAAGTGGTGTGCGTGGGGTCAGGGGTCAGGGGTGGGGGGTGCAGAGAGTGGCACATCAGAATAAGCAGCATGCAGAGAGGTTGGTGTGCTATGGCAACGCCGCTGCGTCTCGTACATTTGGACATACTGTAACAATGAGCCCCACTGTGAACATGACTTGATTATTTTAGACTCACTTAGAGAATTTATTCCGCTAGTAATTTGCATCTTTCGGCTATTGCTATTCAGCTATGCTTTTTTTTTTTTTCTTCTTAATTTTGTCCCCAAGTATGTAAATGTCCTGTTTTACCAACAACAAAAGCATTGCATGAACTATTAGTTATTTTCTGGTAGATTTATGATAAGCTCCACACACAGTTTTGTTTGTGGTTTACATTTTGTTGTTCAATTCAGTGATATTATTATTGTCATTAGCACAACGTGCGGGCACATAATTTATGGAGCGTTCTTGCCACAAACAAATTATCTAAAATATCTAAAGAAGTGCAGATAGAAACACTAATATCACATGTATGTGTTCAGAGTCACTATGAGGTATTTGTGACACTCAACTTCCCAGATCTACCTACGCTTCATGGACTACCAGATGGAGCATTCCAACGAGTGCAAGAAGAACTTCGTGGCCGTGTACGACGGCAGCAGCGCCATCGAGAACCTGAAGGCCAAGTTCTGCAGCACGGTGGCCAACGACGTGATGGTGGAAAGCGGCGTGGGCGTGGTGCGAATGTGGGCCGACGAGAAGAGCCGCCTCAGTCGCTTCCGGATGCTCTTCACCTCGTTTGTGGACCGTGAGTTGAGTCCTTCAGTCAACGTCGTGGACACCCGGGTCAAGTTAAACCTGTTTCATCTCTTGTAAAACTTAGCCTAAAACGCCTAAAAGGAATACCCAAAGTAAAGTGAAAGCTGTTCTTGAACTATTTGGAGTACATGGTTTTGATATTCTCTCAAAGGTAACATTCTGAGGTTTTTCTCCCAACAGTCAGAATCACTGTAAGTGCTACTGGCATTGAGTAATAGAAGTCTAGGTTTAGCAAGTTACCCTGTTAGGGTTACCCTAACTGTTTGCATCAATCTAATCACAAGAACCCTAGCTTTCAAAAGGTATATGGCTATGGCATGAATACACACCTAACCAGAGCAGCCTGGCTGGAACCCCGGAAGTATTAACGTGAGCAGGCTGTCGGAATTCTAAGAGGTTAACATTGTTAAAGTGTCACTCCTAAGTTTTAGTGCTTGTTAGGCTAATTTAAAGCTGCTGTAGGGAGGATTTGAAAGTTTAATGTGTTTCTATATGACTTTCTGCCACTAGATGTCACACTAAGACCAATACAAATGCTCTGAAGGCCACACACACGCACAAACACACTAACATGCACTATCCAACCAGCCCGGCTATGATCACTAAGAAAAGTGAAGCTTGGATAATAACACACTGAAGGCCGCCGCCCGCTGAAGGCGTCAATGTGTGTCAAGTGACGCCAGGATTTTAGAACTAGTTCATTTTAACAGGGCAACGCCCACTGGCAGGGTCTGACAACAAGATGTTGTCAGAACCTGCAAAAATGTGATATTCTGTAGATCACTTTTAAAGCTGCTGTACTATAGGTAAGATTTTAAAATTGAAATAAGAGCTAAAACAGAAAGGAAAAGAAGAAAGGAAAATATATTATATATAAATATTTTGTATACAAGCAACTCAAAAACCAACCAACCGACTTCCTCATCCCTCCCTCTGGATCCTGCTGCTGTAGCTGTGTGTGCACATTCATGTGATTGACAGGCAAGATAGAATGGCTAGACCAATCAGGGTCTCTTTTCCCTGATTGAAACCTTTCAGACAGCTGCCAACATCTATATTTAATTATATAGAAGCAGGGGCGATCAGCCTGAGGTTTTGAGTCTGTTGTAGCGACAGATATATGGCAATAGACATTACGCGACATTTATAGCATATCATTTCTACCTACATCACTACTACATACTTTTTAGGAAGCAAAGACACTCTCAGGCTGGCTGCAACTACAGTGCTAATTTGTAATATTTAATTTAGCGTGTATATGGTTTACTGAGTTTGTATTCTCTCATAACTTACTAGCGACCAAGGTATTCATCATTCACAACTCACTGGACGCGCACACACAAATGCACAGGGCTAACATATGAGCTCCTATATTGTGTCTGAATCACTTGTAGATATTAACATGTCCATTCAGAGAGTTAATTGTTCATCACTGCATTCAAAGTGCAGATATGAGGAAACCAATTATTTACCGTTACTGTTAAGAATTGGAAGCATCCGTTTTTTTTTATTTGAAAGTCAAAGCGTGACAATCTGCTATTATATGTGGTGGAAAAGCAGATTCATCTGTCAAATTGGATGAATAGTAACTGTCAGTAGGGCAAGTGGATTTACCGTCAGTACTTATTAATATGGCTTCATTGTTTTTAAAGGACATTTTAAATAGATGCTCTCACAAAAGTGCATATACCTAGGCAGACCACGTGGCGGACAGTTCATGTCGCATACTGTAATATTTTCATTAAATGGCTGAATAGACAGATATTAATTGCCGCTTTGGCTTGCATTCTTTCCAAACCCAAGATGAATGTTAATGTTGTTTCCCTTACAAAACCCATAACTGCTGTAGTAGGAAGATAATGGCCTTTATAATTCAGTAAGGATATTCTCCCCCCACCCTTCCCTTTCCCAAGAGCCCTCAGGACAATTTGGGTCCTCATTTATTCCAATCACAGTTCATCTGAAGTCTCTTAACTCCTTGAAACTTTGTTTATAGTCAGTGAGCAGCTTAAAGTTTGCTTGGAGGCCAGTGAGAGCCATTAATCTTTGTCAGTCAGAGAAAGCGAAGAGTTCATCCCTTCTCACTCGATCATCGTTAATTTGACCTAATAGTCAGAGCAAATGCTTTCGACACAGATACTACAGACACACTCAAGCTCTAGAAGCTCTAGCAAGCTACACACACTGTCATGCACACATAACGACCCTCATAACACACATACAAACATGCATCAAATATTTACTGTATGTATGTCACATTGTCACATTTCTGGAGAGACCATCTGAAACGGGGAATTGATTTTCAGAGCAGTTAGTATTGGATTTGCTGGAGTTGCGCTTATAGGTATAGTCAGCTATTGCAGGATAATTGTAAGCTAACACGCTTTTAAATTCACCAAATATCTCCTTGCATTTTGCTATCTTACCATTCTTTGTGCATGCTGAAATAATAATCCGGTACTTCAACACAGCCCTGGCTCCGTAAATAGGAACATAAACAACGTGGCGAACGCCGCTCACATTAACAAAGCTGAGCTGCTTGCGCTTCAATGTGTGAGGCAGCGCTACGGAGGGATATTGTTTTGTTTTGTGTTAGCAAGCGTTCTCGAGAATAACTGACCCTCCCTTTAACCCTTCTCGGTTGAATGAGTCTTCTGAGCAACATGCCTTTCTGTTAGCATTCATATTTAAATAGAGCAATCATTCCAAAATGATCATGATTTGTTAGAATGTTATTATGTATATTACTATTTAGTTTACTTAGAGGAAATTAAACTTTTAAATTGTCATCCCGTAAAAATATTTCAAACTCCGACGGACCCGCCCATGTGCCGTTTACCATCTTGGTTGGGGAAGTTGTGTTGTTGACATGTTTAACTTAAAAGTTCTTCTTCGTGCTAAATACTTTAGATATAAAATAATTCAAGATACGATTGTAACATCAGGTACACTCAACGGATATGTCAGACCACCATCTGCAATAATTGCAGACATTTTAAAGGGTTAAGAGACAGTACTTAACAATGTTCTGGATCCAAGCACCTAGTGGCCTGTTGTAGTACTGCATCTCAAGCACTCCCCCACACGACATCACTCTTGATACATACAACACAGCAGCTACCACACTTGCACACATGCCACCCATTCAGACATGGCCTAGCTAATGATGTGTGAGAGCTAAGTGCCTCATACCTGCGGGCCTCCACGGGGGACTGGGGAAGAGATGAAGGGGGAGGGGGGCTGGAGCTTGGCTGACACCTACTAAGACACAGAATAAAAAGCAGCGTTTTGAAGGCGAGGGATTACTAATCTGTTTGGAAGTGAGAGCAGGAGCAGCTGGGGAAACCACGTCAGTGGTGTTGATAGGCAACGACGGGGAAGGGCACGCACGCACACACACATGCATACGCAGGCACATGCACGTACACATGCACACACATGCATGCACGTACACACACACGTATGCACATACACACGAACACATGCATACGCAGGCACATGCATGTACACACACGCACGCACGTGCACACACACACATGCACGTACACACACACAACATACGCACACACACACAAACGCATGCAGACGCAGGCACATGCACGTACACATGCACGCACACACACACACAAACACATGCAGATGAAGGCAGGCATGCACGTACACACACGCACACACACACACACACACACACAGTGTAAAACACATGTAACACTTAAGCCTGGGGGAATTGCAGGCCCATGGAAACGCGGCCCTGCAGTTTTATCTGCGCTAAAAGTGTGTCTGTGTGCGTTTAGGCCTGAGTGCAGGAGAGAACGAGATGTGTATAATGTCTGTATAAAGGGCAAGATGCTGGAAGCGCTGTACAATCTGACAGAGGGTGAAAATGAGTTTGATGGATGTCTGTTCTTCTCACTGTGAATCTGGAGACACAATGTCTTTCTGCTGATTGGCCGGGTTTTAAACAGACTTAAAACAGTCTCAAATTGCTCACACACGTTTTCGCCACTATGGCGACTGCACGGCACATGACTACATCTACAATTTGCCAATTCAATGATAACGACATTAACACCTTAAAAATGTTGATGGGGGTTTTGATGAGCGTTTCAGAAGTTTGTTCACATTATAATAATAAGAAATCAATGGATATCTGTGATATCCTGCATACATTTTTTTTTTATTCCACGTATTATTGCTAATCATCAGTAGATTATACACAGCACTGAGATGTAGTACAAGGAATCTTTGGGAAAAAACAGCTTCAATATTGCCCAAGATGGTATCATCTTCCAGCGATTAACCATCAAACAAACCTTATTTGATGCGGTTCTCCTGAAGGACATATTCATTTGGAGATTTCAGGCTGCAGCAGCTAAAAACATGGTTTGTGGCATTGTAGTCACCTCAAGCCTAAATAAAGCCCAAGGACCTGCTGTCCAACCTAAATAACCTGCCTCATTCTCACAGTTCACCTCCAGCTTCTACTTGGCAGCGAATCTGTCTCCAGAGGCCTGTAGCCAGCTTCGATTAGCTCGCTCCTCTGTCTGTGCAACCCCCCTTTATACGCAAACAGGCACCTGACTGACCACCTGCACCGCTGTCAAGTGGCCTCACATTCTCCTACGCTGCCTTCATCCTTCATCCTTCACACCTCCTCCTCTAAGTCACCCTAGAATTACTGTGTGTGATTTATTATCAGTCTATTGTGATGATTCCTGACAGCTCACAGACGTGTCTCCTTAGATACGGTTGCTTTTGCCCGTCTGTGTGCGTTATCGTATGTGTCTTGTCTTTCGGCCCGCAGCACCGTGCTCCTCCAACACCTTCTTCTGTCACAGCAACATGTGCATTAACAACTCCCTGGTGTGCAACGGCATGCAGAACTGTGTCTACCCCTGGGATGAGAACCACTGCAAGGGTGAGAGAACGCTCAACCCGAATTGTGTTCTGACCTGTTGTGCCTCTCTTCTGAAAAGGCAGCGTCAATGATTGTGAGCTTATATACTTTTATTGTTTAACAAATTCACAAAAATATCTCCTCGCATTCCGCTAGCTTAACATTCTCATGCTGAATAAAGAATCTGGCGTTTCTACACAGCCCTTAACCTTAGTAAATAGGAACAATAATAGTTCACTGCAGAGATTGTAGCCTCAGATTGATCGTAGGTACTTAATTAGGAAGGAATTAATATAATGTACTCAAAACACCTATTAATGCCTTCATAGAGAAATAATGCGCAATATTATGGTGAAACCCATGTACCTCCCCATTTACTTGGATCGAACAATGTGTTGTTCTGGTCTGCATTACGGGTAAAATGTCACCCCCTTCCTTTAAAAAAATGTTTATGTGGATGTGCCGTGTTTGAGTTCTCGAGGATACCTTTTAATAAGTTTTAAATGTTTGTTGTTGCTATATCTTGTTGGCCTACCATCACCTATTGCATCCTAACCGTCCTGGAGGGGTGGATCCCTCCCTCTGTGGTCCCTTTCCAAAGGTTTATTCCCTTTTTTCCACATGGGGTTTTTAATGGAAGTTTTTCCTTGCCCGGGGGAAGGAGCAGGTTAAGGGGGTGTTGTTTGTTTCCATGTGAAATTTAGGCTGTAAAGCCCTTAGAGACCGCAATGTGACTAAGGGCTATTTAAATAAACTTGACTTGACTTGTCTCCCGCCCCTCCCTCCCACTGCCATTACAGAGAAGCGTGCCAGCGGGTTGTTTCATCAGATCACTAAGACTCATGGCACGGTCATTGGAGTCTCCTCTGGTGTGGTTCTGGTGCTGCTCATCATCTCCATCCTGGTACAGATGAAGCAACCGAGGAAGAAGGTATATTATCCTTCGTCATGCCAATAGTGTACTTTTTAACATCGTCTGAAACAGTCAGCCAGCAGCGTATCCTTAACCAGTCAGCCAGAAGAGTATCCTAAACCAGTCAGCCAGCAGAGTATCCTTAACCAGTCAGCCAGCAGCATATCCTAAACCAGTCAGCCAGCAGCATATCCTTAACCAGTCAGCCAGAAGCGTATCAAAAACCAGTCAGCCAGCAGCGTATCCTAAACCAGTCAGCCAGCAGCGTATCCTTAACCAGTCAGCAAGCAGCGTATCCTTAACCAGTCAGCCAGAAGAGTATCAAAAACCAATCAGCCAGCAGCGTATCCTAAACCAGTCAGCCAGCAGCATATCCTAAACCAGTCAGCAAGCAGCGTATCCTTAACCAGTCAGGCAGCCATAAATATAATTAGCATTAGACTACTTTCCACATCTTTTAAGAGTCTAGAGATAAATCAAACTACAAAACTACAAAAATGCCTTGTGTCCACCCAGGTGGTGGCCCGGCGCCCGGGTGTCTTCAACAAGGCGGGCTTCCAGGAGGTGTTCGACCCGCCCCACTACGAGCTCTTCTCCCTGCGCGACAAGGAGGTCTCCTCAGACCTGGCCGACCTGTCGGAGGAGCTGGACAGCTTCCACAAGCTGCGGCGCTCCTCCACCATGTCCCGCTGCGTCCACGAGCACCACTGCGGCTCGCAGGCCTCCGTGGGGGGCGGGGCCGGCGGGGGCGGGGCCGGCGGGGGCGGCAGCATGAGGCACAGCCGCACCACGCTGAGCTCCATGGAGCTGTCCTACCACAACGACTTCTCCAAGCCGCCGCCAATGAAGACCTTCAATGCCGCCGGCGGCTACAAGAAGAGTTGCTACGGCTACAAGCAGCACACACAGACTCACGACTGCGACCAGCACGTCATCGAGGACCGCGTCATGGAGGAGATCCCCTGTGAGATCTACGTGCGCGGGGGCGGGGCGGGCATGGGCGGCGGCGGTGGCGGGGGGATCGCTGGAGGGGTGATGGGTGCCAGCGGCAACGGGAGCAGCCTGGTGGGCGGGGCCAGCGGCATCGCGGGGGGCATCGGCGGGGGCTGCGGGACCCTCAGCGTCCGCGGCAACAGCTCCCGTGGCAACAGCGTGGCGGCAGTGGACCCCCAGCAGCGCTCCATGTCCATGGACTTCTGAGTGGAGGGCAGGCGCGCACGCGCACACACACACACACACACACACACACACGCACACACACACACATCTCTACCACCATCGTGTGAAGAAGCAGGGAGCCAAGAGGAGGAAGAAGAGAGGCCAGCCAGGTTTCAAGTCTTCTTCTCCATCTCTAGTCCTCTATCTAACACCCCCCCCCCAACCCCACTCCACTCTTCCCCCCTCTACTGGGGGCTTCTGAGAACTACAAGCAATCCACACAAGGTTGCGGCTGAAAGGGGGGGGGCTGCCGAGGCAGATTATATCTTGTCTCTCCTTTCACCCATCCTGAGTACGGAGAGCCATGGTAACCGGCGGCTACACAGTCATGGTAACCATGCTAGCCATTACCATGCTAGCCATGCCCATGCAGGCCCTCGTGAACGCTCACGTTCAGAGCTAGGTATGGTACGGTACTGTCCACACCACAGTATCAGATGATAGACTGACTTTTTACATATACCCAACTGTCCTGCACAGATATGATTATATATATATAAATATATATATAAAATGTGTCTTCTAAAACATATTTTCTTTCTTTTTTGTCCGTGTACTGTACTATTAAAACCAGTGTATATCCAGTTTCATTATGTTGCTTTGCTTTTAATTCATTAATGTTTTGACCTGAGATGAGGTGAGATGATTTAATGAGCAACTTTTCTAGCACAGAATGTTGGTGGGGATTGTATTGCTGCTGGTGATGATATGATAAAGATGATAGTGATGATAGTATATTTGTAATGGTTGCCTCGCACATCCTCAAGGCTGCAGCTATCTCTTGGGGAATGCGAAGAGATCTTATTTTGATAAAAACAAATAAAGAAATAATTTTACTGCTGCTCTGTGAGCTTTATGGCATTCATAAGTGTTCATTTGTGGTTTGTTTTGGATCTGAAAACTGGACTGAATATGCATCCAAACCCCTTTCCATTTCTTCATGGACTATAGTGTGGAAATCAAGCACAACATATTTCCCTTTACATGGACATGTGTAGTTTCCGGGCTTCATTTTAGGATCGCTGGTTGTATAGTGTCATTCTGTTGAATTAAACAACATCATACTCACCGTCTATGTGAGCTTTGTACTTCATTCAAGACGAGAAGTAACAGCAACACTTAATTATGGTGTCGCTGCATGAGGAGTCATCTAGAAAACAGTGCTCTGATATAAAAAATAAGAAAATAACCCAGCACTGGGGTATTCAATGTTCTGAGACTTTTGCTAACACACAATGGTAATGAAATGCAATGCTATGGCGGGCCTAATTTAGTTTAGGTCCGACTTGTTTATATGACAAATCTAAGTGATTTGTTACACTTCAAAGGGAATGGACATAGAGCCTACTGTATGGAACTCAACATCGAGTTACATGACATGCAATAAATAAATAAAAACAGTCACACTATCAAACTCAACATTGAGTTACATGACATGCAATAAATAAATAAAAACAGTCACACTATCAAACTCAACATCGAGTTACATGACATGCAATAAATAAATAAAAACAGTCACACTATCAAACTCAACATTGGGTTACATCATGACATGCATTTCTTTTTAAAAATAATTATACAAAAACATTCACTGTCACACTCCATAATACCCTGCATATAGACTGCATGTTCTACTCCCAGTGCCTGTAAGCAAGGCATTGCCATTCAGTTATGACATTCACAAACAAAGGGTCATATAAAGGGAACCCTGCATTCAGTATTCCAAACTACAGTAATAACCCCAACCAATCTATTAGGCAAATTCGTTTTAATAGAACAGTTAACAGGATCATGATTAATTGAATAACTGAAACACCTCATGTTTCATAATGTAAACAACAGAGAAAAGCAAATCAAACAGTAATTCTCTATTAGTCGTGTGCAGATTTAACTGGACTGTATTTTATTCACAGAAATGTATATAAAAGAATGTTAACTGACTACCATGATAGTCTACACATTCTGATTAGAAAATATATAGTCAATAACAGTATGAATGTTCTATATATCAAATATAGCCTTCTTGGGCAGCCCTAGACTATATAAATATCCATAACTGATGGTGAATTATATATATGATATAATTGAAACATCAAAATTAATAATTATGTAATGTGTCATAATTTGTTATTACAACTAAGATGCGACACAGACCGCAGAGAGTATACCACTAGGGGGCAGCAGCGAGCACGCTAGTGCTGCCATCTTTCCGGAACGGAGGAAGACGACAGAGACGTTCTCACCGGCTCCTTTTATTCCGCCAGCCTCCTCCTCGCCGAAGAACCTTCCCGAGTCACATCATGGCGAATGTTGTAGACACCAAATTATATGACATTCTCGGCGTGTCCCCATCAGCCACCGAAAATGAACTGAAGAAGGTAGGCAATGAGAGGAGTACCAACTACAGAATGTACTAGAAGACGAGTTGTGAATCTGCCGAGCCAGGAAATGCGTTGTAGCTCTCTTCCAGCTAACATTAGCGCCGACGTGGGGCCGGACACCTCGGCTAGAAGCCGGCCTACAGGCTCAATTGATAAACAGTAAACTCACGGTGTATTTACATGGTGTTAACGGGTGTGCTCGTTATTTTAAGAAATACATTTAACTTAATGAAGGTGAACAATGAACAACTGCAGTCGTAAAATGTAGCGGTCAGGTCCCTGGGTGGCGTTAGCTGAGCACGTTAGCATGGAGGCGGTCACGTGATTGACCTACAGTAAGCTGTTTGTCATTAGTACAGCAGAAAGACGCGTGTCAGCCCGGACTACAGTGCTAGTAACGCGTCCGCGATTTCATTATGTGAGTGATACATAATACATACACAGTAAGATAACTCATATTAAAGATTGGCATACCGGCAGCTGACGTGTGTTTGAATGCTAAATAAAGTACAGTATTGTAGCGTTATTTGCGCGTTGGAGCGCTCTTTTCTAAAATTGTATATCAAGAACCCATGTGCCGTACGGTGCCGATACAGTTTGTACTTTGTGACCAATGACGCTGGTTTTATTTTTAACATATCTTTGTAGATCTGTTAAACATACTGACTATATAACACGCTCACATGTTTACGACTAGCATTAGCGGCTCTTTGTAACCCTACTTGACGGACATTTTGCACATGGGTTCAGACAGCGATTTAGACAACACAACGCTACCGTATCCAATTGACTTTTCTGCTTCAGCTCTTAAGACTGAGTAGGCTATAAATCCGTCTCGCTAAACATGAGTCTCATAGACGATGTGGCTTGACTGATGCTAGCTGGGTTTCTACATTTATATGGTTTCTTTCTGCCGGTGTTGTGACGATTTATGCTACCCATCGAATTGTGCTTCCTTGACATACTGTGCGTTGCCCACGAGTTATTGCGTAATTTTCGTCATGCTTGAGACGGCGCCTGTAGGTTTGTGCTAGCTATTCTGGAGTTCTAGCTAGGTGCATGATCCATAGCACAGTCGAGGATGCACAATTCGACAGGTACCACAAATCGTCAGAACACTGGCAAGTGCAATCGTTGAGGTGAATGTTCGTCCACAATGCAATATTTGAACCAAGCGAATGATCCAACATGCATTCGATTGTATTTAGTTTAGTTTATTGTCATTCGATCATGTTGGAACACAAGGGAACGAAAATTGTTACCCAGGTACAGCAGCGTAACGGCACATATACTTATAAATCAATAATAAATAACAATAACCATAACCTAGGACTATATAAAACAATAAGAACTATATAAAAAACATCTTGTATTATAAAATTATTACACTCTATTGAAATACTTGTTTGTTTTTAAATCCTAGGCATATCGGAAACTGGCAAAGGAATATCACCCAGACAAAAACCCAAATGCTGGTGACAAGGTAAAGATCGAAGTTGAAGCTAAACTTAAAATGTCCAAGATGTTTGTACAAAATGTTCAATTACTGACTAATGGGTTAAAATCAGACATGCAGTACAATGACAATTGCAAAGGATCTTAATAGACATACTGATCAAATTGAAGTATGTCTGAAATGGTTGCAGTTATGATTTTCTTGACTAAAATAACCACCATCAGTTAAATTTAGCTTTGCTTTTGTATAGCTGCCAGCACTTGTGATGTTAATCTACAGTTGACCTGACAAAGAAGGCATTAAACCATATTGCATTCTTTCATCCTGCCAACACAGTTCAAAGAGATCAGCTTTGCATACGAGGTGCTAACAAACCCAGAGAAGAAGGAACTCTACGACCGCTATGGGGAACAGGGCTTACGGGAAGGAGGAGGTGGTGGTGCAGGCATGGACGACATCTTCTCCCATATCTTTGGGGGTGGTCTGTTTAGCTTCATGGGGGGACAGGGAGGTCGTGCCCGGAACGGAGGCCGGCGGAGAGGGGAGGATATGGTCCATCCGCTCAAGTAAGGCTGTGTGGATGGCTATGTGAGCATTTCTGAAACAAATGTCATTCTTACCGTCAGTACAGAAGATTTTAAAGTGTTTTTTATTTTCCCAACAGGGTGAATTTGGAAGATGTTTACAATGGGAAAACAACCAAGCTACAACTTAGCAAGAATGTTCTGTGTAGCACTTGTAATGGGTAAGCTATAACACCCCTATAACATAATCATTTCAAAAGACCCCTCCCTTATATGACAGAATGTGCCTCCTATAACAAAGTTGAGCTATTGTCATTGTCTGGTAGGGCCAGCCAATTTCCCATTGATATGTTGCAGAAATAAATAGCTCTAGTTAATAATAGTGCTGTTTTTTAATTTATTTAAAAAATATATAAACACCTTGATGTTTATCAATCAGTGGCTCTTTGGATGGAAACAACTTATCCCTGGAGTGATATTACAGCCCTTTTGGGCAATTATTTAATCCTTTTGAGATGTGCTGTTTGTCAACATATACTGTAGGTCAAAGGTCTGACTGAAAATGTGATCGATGAATAGAAGTATTTTCCTAATTTTTGTTTAGTTGATGCAGTTGGTCTCAGCCTCTTTTGTCTATTAGCACTACATCACATAAGAATGTATATACCCCTGTAAACACACAAGAAGTGGGGTAGAAGTTCCATTGGCTGTAAGCATTGTCATTCACAAATCTGTAAACCTTATTCTGGCAGGACGCTAGTGTTTTTTCTTTGTTTTTTTTTTTATATAATTTTTTTTAAATACGGAATTTCATTGTTTATTTTAAGCAGTAATGATAGCCTATTTATATAACAGATTTACAAGACCTGCAAACAGTTGCACCCCTGCATTCACACCGGCGATGTGTTTAGCTCGCAAAGAGACACGCTTCAATACATTTCGAATGGACGCCAGCGTTTCTTGGCGATAGGGGGCAGAGCTATGTTCGGCAACGGATCAGAGTTGAGAACTTTTCAACTTTATGCAAATTTCCAGCAACCACTTTGTCACCGGTTGGTGACAGAGTTCGGCGACTACCAATGGCAGGAGAGATGTTCTCTGCATCTTTTTTTAGATGACTATCTTAAAATCCCACGCTGTCACCTAGTGTGTTTGTTTGCGGCCCATAGCGTAATATTAGTATTTTTACAAATGTTTCCTCCCAAAAATTTCTTATCTTGTTTTTTTTTTTTAAGGGAATGCACACTATTTTTGTGTTTGACTTGACAAATTTTCCTGTAGACCTCACGCCATTTATGGTTGTTGCTATCATAAGACACGCCCACCCTAAGATGGCGGTTTGGACACTAGAGAGGGCATGGCGATAGCTCATCAGCGATTTGAGAGTTGAATATGTCGGCAGTGTGAATGCAAGGTCAAGACTCTTAAGTTCCTAAACGATTTCCTTAGTACAAGTTTAAAATCTGACTTGGTCGTAGTTGTCAAGTAGGTGGATCTTGACGCGGTTAGCCAGCGCTGTGTCCCAGACAATGTAAGTAAAGGTTGGTCCTGCGAGACTACGGTGGCAGTGACCAGACAGAAACAAAGCTTATATGTGCACAGGGGTTTTTCCGCATAGAGGAATTGTTGGCGCCCCCAAAAAGAGGTTTTAGCCAGAGCCAAAGGAAAATCACCGGCACTAAAATTATATATATATTTTTAACTGGTATTTTTAATGGGGGTTTAAAGCATTATATACTTTTTGTTTATCACATGGTCATAAATAAAATAAATGCATTAGGTTTCTGTCATAAGGTAAGTCATTGCCTTTACTGTAAGCGGTCCGATTACGCTTACTGTTGTACATCGTTACCACCACCACCCTCACAAAAGACCCATTCTGAGCCAGGAAAAACCCCTGTGCAGTTGAGCCCTCCCCTCCCCATCCTCTGCTTTTCTAAATGTCCGTCCCGCTGGCTGTGTGTGCAGGCAGGGCGGCAAGACGGGCGCTGTACAGAAGTGCACAACCTGCCGGGGGCGAGGCATGCGCGTCATGATCCGACAGCTGGCTCCGGGCATGGTGCAGCAGATGCAGTCCATGTGCACGGACTGTAACGGAGAAGGTAAGGCACGGTCGTTACGTGAATAGAGCGCCGCACCGCTGTGTGTACATCAGTGTGTGTACAGTGTGTGTACATCAGTGTGTGTGTACAGTATGTGTCCTAACTTGGCGGTGTTAAAACTGGGTCACTTGAGTGGGTTGCGAAAAAATTGCAAGCAGCCATTGAATGAAGAATATCAATGAAAGGCTTACGCGATTTACTATCATGTTGTTTCGCTCGTTGGTCGTGAGTAAGGTTGTTTCTGATTGGATGATGTGCTTTTTAGCTGTGTACACACCATAGATTCTGGAGTGCTCTGCTCAAAAATATTTGGCGCGCACACAGGTATAGCATTAGCTAAAATTGATAGGTTTTTGAAATGTACATTACTGGTACTTGGTGGGTCTAGGTCTAGACTCTAGGTGCGTCTTGGCACAAAAGTTTGGGAACCCTTGTCCTAACTGAATGCTAAGCGACCTAGTGTCAGCGACAAAATTAGTTTGATTTATTTCCTGTTGGAATGTCATAACTGGACGCAAATGACGTGATGCAGCCCCGCTATGAGCACACTTTTGTCGGATGCTCTGTTATTTGCTTCATGTCGGTCATGTTGAAACCATAGAACATTATACCCTTTATGCAGTCCAGAACGATTCAGCGGTCCATGCAAGTCATTGGGGAGGTACACCCATACTATTGCCAGTGATTTATCTCTGGGGGTATTGGTGGGTATTTTGAGTAACATGAATAGTACCTACAATCACTCAGAGGCCAAAATGGTATATTCAACAGCATACTTCTCGGGTAAATTGACTTTGTTTCAGGCCACGCATGGTAGATGTCTGGGTGCTGCATATGTCCGCCTCCACAGTTAAATGTGAGAGACCGGAAGATTTCCATGTTTCCTTCCATTGAATTGCATAACAATGCTCCGTCTTTGTTATTAAAATATTTCTGCATAAAGGGTCCCACATCCTTCCAAAAAGCGAATGCGTTAAGTGCCGTCTGTTGAACCCTGTTTCTAGTCTCTGGTGCGGCCGTTTGGGGGGGGGGGCATTCTACCGCGTTGGTTGCCGGGACAATGTCGCAGTGTAACTGGTGGACAATGGGGGAGGTGAGGTAAAAGAGAATTCACTTCCCCATTAACACCCCCCCCCCCCTTCCTGCCTACCCCAGGTGAGGTGATCAGCGAGAAGGACCGCTGCAAAAAGTGTGAAGGCAAGAAGGTGGCGAAGGAGGTGAAGATCCTGGAGGTGCACGTGGATAAGGGCATGAAGCACGGCCAGAAGATCACGTTCGGCGGGGAGGCCGACCAGGCGCCCAACGTGGAGCCAGGAGACATAGTCCTCGTCTTGCAGGAGAAGGAGCACGAGGTAGGTTCCAGCTGCTGCCTCGCTCGAGGGCAACCGATGTCAGGCCAGGACGTTGGAAGGGAAACCTGTCTTGTACGGTACAAAGGGAACATTAAAGTTTCCTTTTGTACCAAGCACAGTGATCGTTTCTGATCAGACATCAGTCAGTATTAACCTCTATAAACTACAATGGGCACCAGTAGGGCAGGCAAGTATACCATTACAGGGTCGGATTGGCCATCGTTTTTGGCTGCTACACTATTCAAATTTTTTAAAATATAATATTAATTAAAATAAAATGGGCCAATTGTTTCATTGTCCGCGTTCACTATGAGCATGGACTGAATAGGTTACCATATAACCTTTTTTTTTTTTTGTGGCGCAATCCAAATAAAAAAAAAGGGTTCCCTAAACCTGAAGCGTTTTTGTTTTAAAATAAGTTGAACTATGCCTAATTAACTTTTTGTCTTTGTTTCACATTAGTCTCCATTTTACACTTTAACAAAGCAGCATCAGTTTAGCTGATGCTGCTTTGGACTGAATCGGACTGATTTAATAAATAAACCCATTTAATGTAGCTTACTCTTTTTAGTGAGATAAATATTATAGGATTCGATTGGAATGCCCCCCTGTAAAAAAGAGCGTGCCTATTATTGCCGTAGTTTGTGATTCAATGTGCAATTAAAGACTATGAAATGGGTGTCCTGCTTCAGTGTAATCTGTCAAAGTGACTGATGGCATTCAGAGTTTTCCGTCATTGTTAAAACTATTCAGTCAATGACGGGAAGTAATTTGGTCAAGGCAACCTCTGGTGTGTGTATTTTTTTTTTTTTGTGCATACAAAATGGTTTTCAGACTACGCAGCATTTTAAAATAATTTTTAAGACCTGAAATACGTGATGCCACACTAATTCTAAATGTCATGTACTGTTAAATCTAATTTCCAAATGTTTCACCACTAAGACACTTCCTCGTGTTGTGCAGGCAGAGTTTGACTTATAAATAACTGGATGGGTGGTTGCTAAATTCTCCCATGGAGGGTGAATTAGCATGCAAACAGTTGACCTATGTAATGGTTAGGTCACAGATCTGTCAATATGCAAGAGTGTGAACAGAAGGGCCCAGCTGGTGAGGTGTGGTGCTTCATGTCTCTTGAGTGCGTCTCCTGTTGGGAGTGATAATGACCAGATTGTCCTGACAGGACTAGGCTAGCGGAGCTAAACGCTGTACAAAGTAGGGATGGGCACGGGTACTCGAGTGCTCGTATGTGACAGCAATGCTCGATCATATGTTTTCATGATCGATGATGACAACGCACAAATAAATGCGGGAATTAAATTAATATCGCAATTTAATTGATTAGGCCTAGGGCTGGGCGATATGGACCCAAAATCATATTCCGATATATTTAGGTTCAATACCGACACACGATATATATCAGTATTTTCTATAAAGTGGGTTAAATGTTCAGTATAAGAAAAAACAGGAAACCTGATGGGAATGTGCATTCTATTTCATTTTTTAGCGACTTAATTGTAGTTGTACATGCTTAAATCCATAGCGGAGAGCATGTGAATATTGCAGCTATAATGACCGTTTATATAATCCACATATGTTTTTGATTACAGGGTACCTTGTAATACTAGTTGGCTACCTATATCTGTCAGAAACATAAATTGAGCATCTGACTGAGTATCTGCTCTCTCATTGGTTACTCTGAAAAAAGGTGTGACTATAACTATATCGATATAAATGATATTGTCTCATTTTATGTCTTGAAAATATACGGATATAAATTAAATATTGATATCTCACCCAGCCCTGGGTAGTCCGGTACCAAACAACTCAACATAGCCATAGTTTTGATTGACATACAGTCTGACCAATCAGAAAGCTAATTTGTTCCTATCTATCTGCCAATTTCTCTGTCAAACAATACTTTCCGCATGTCATGTCATATGACATCACATCAACATATCGGTTAAACCTTCAATTAAACTAGCGTAACTTTATGAAAATTCACTTTTTACCATTAAATTTGGTATTACAGAAACAAATCTTAACTAACTTTATGAATCCTATCCTATCTACCTTCATCCTATCTTATCTCGGGTTAGGACATCCTAAATACACAATACAACATTGGTTATCAACGTTCGTCTGTTGCATGGCAACCAACGCTACTTCCGTTAACAGATTATCTACTGGAGCTACTTTTAAATATATTTCTAGTTTAAACCAATAAAATTGAAGAAAAACGATGACGGGCTCTTAATTTTAACTACTTTAATTAATTACTAACTAATTAATGTGTTTGTTACAAATGTTGACAAATCTCACCAATGCTAAGGGGTACTGTAATAACCGGGACGTAAAGAGTGGGCTGGGATGGCCGTGTTGACATTCTCACATCGACATACAAGGAAAGTTAAGCCTTTACTAATGTCCTAATACCTCCCTCTCTTCTTCTGCAGACATACAAACGAGATGGTAACGACTTGCAAATGACCCACAAGATTGGTCTGGTGGAAGCACTGTGCGGCTTTCAGTTCACGTTGAAGCACTTGGATGGCAGACATATCGTAGTCAAGTACCCAGCTGGCAAAATCATTGAGCCAGGTGTGTTCACAATGTCCCACTCTGCTCCTCTCTGAGTGCCTTTCTCCCACATCAGTGGTCCCCATTCTTGGTCTTAGAGGGCCTCTGTCCTGTGTGTTTAAGATGTCTCCCTGCTCCAACACACCTGATTCATTCATTTGAATCAGCTGTGTTGGAGCAGGGAAACGTCTAAAACATGCAGGGCAGCGGCCCTCTAGGACCAGGATTGGAGAACCCTGCAAACATTGGCATTTAGAGGACACCTTTATCTACAGTGACTTGTTACAAGTAGTACATTTGTCCACAGATTAATAGGTCATACGCCAGCGATTGTAAGCAACTAGGGAGATGGTAACTGGCATTTGTAGAGCAATTTAACTCGCAGCTTTAACTCACGTGGCCAGTATGCAGATGGGAGACCTGCTTTAGTCACTCTAAGCTGCTCAGTACCGCAATTTGTTGGCTACGCCCAAATCAACATGGATTGATTTTGATTTGTGCTCAGCCAGACCACCTCTATAAATAGTCATACATTCACGCTACACATTTATTCTCCAAAATAATCAGGCTACTTGACCCATAAATCAGTCAGGGGAGAGCGATCTGGTAGGCTAACCAACCCGCCGGTGTGCATTTCTTTCAGGCTCTGTGAGAGTGGTGCGAGGGGAGGGCATGCCACAGTACCGCAACCCCTTTGAGAAGGGAGATCTGTACATCAAGTTTGACGTCCAGTTCCCTGAAAACAACTGGATCAGCCCGGAGAAACTTGTGGTAAGACATGCCATGGTGACCTGAGATGTAAAAATGAATAGTTGACCTGCTGCAGTTTTAGTCTTGGGTTTCCTTGACATTACTAATAACTCTTAGTCTAGCGCAGGGCTTCCCAAACAAGACCCACCTAGAGAGGACTAATCTATTTAGTGACCCACCAAGTACCGATAATGTAATTTTCAAAAAGCCTGTCCATTTTAGCTAATGCTATAGCGTGTGTGTGTGTTATATGTTTGAGCAGAGCGCACCAGAATCTATGGTGTGCACGCAGCTAAATATGATTTCATCCAATCAGGAATAAGTAGACTAATTTGCCACACCCTTACTCACGACTAATGAGTGGAACAGCGTGATAGTAAAGCGCGGAAGCCTTTCATCGATATTCTTCATTCAATGGTTGCTTGCAAATTTCGCGACCCACGCACTCTCACTCAGTGACCCACAGATTGAAAGACGCTGGTCTAGAGCATTGACCTTGAATCTAAGGAGAGTCCAACTAGCGACTTATGATGCTGCTCAGCAGATGGCATCGTTCTTAACAGACTTAACTCTCTGGACCCCAAAACCCGTGAGCAGGTTTGGCATAGTTTTCTTTAAAACTGCCACTTTCCTATCCAGATAAATCAACAATTTGACTGAAATAAACACGTAATTCAGCGAACTTTGGAGCATATGATTGGGTAATTTGAAACCAATAGTACCGTGACAAGAAACAAAGATTATAGCACTAGTAGAGGAGTATGGAAGAGAATGAGTAGATGGTTAACCTAGTTTGTCCAGCTTGTACACATATTTATATTAGTGCTGTACCAAACGATTATTTTTTTTGTCGATTAATCTATCGATTATTTTTTCGATTAATCAATTATCTCTTCGATTAATCGGATAACTACATTATTGATAATATAGAAATCCAGTCGATGCCATAGGGTGCTCCCTCA
>JAODUH010000018.1:6703368-6724416 GCA_027564835.1 Typhlichthys subterraneus | reverse complement strand
TGATTTAAGTGATTTCTGTTATGAAATGTTTGTACAAGGAGGTATAATGTTCTATATTGGCTAGCTTTGTTAATTAAAAAATTGTCCTAAATAAACAACACCTTAATTACGTTAGATTTAGCAAAATGATAAACAGCAGCACACATCTTGTGTATTTTGATGTAGTCTCAGGTGTTTCACTGACAATATAGCGGTAGTAAAATAAAGTCTTTAAATAATAGGTCTACATTATTTTAACGTCCTGTCATTAGCATACCAGAAGTTGGTGAATTCCTCTCCAAGCATGAACATTTACATCTTAATAGACCTTAGCAACATATCCCCTCTCCCTATATGCTTTAAAAATACTCAACATTCGGTTAATGTAGCACATGGAATAAGGCCTAAAGCATTACCAGATACAGATTACAAACCTTATCTTGGTAAGAGTTGATTATACCGTTAGGCAGCATTACTATTTGCCTATAGGCTATTGGCCTACCTAAAATACTAATAGGCTATTGGCTATTTCCACTGCTTTTCTTTGCACAATAATAATGAATGCTGATTGAGATTTGAGATGCCAATCCGGCCAATCCGGCTCCTTGATGCCAGTGGAGTGTGTTTGGCCCCACCCACGCGGTGGTATGCTCAGACTGCAGACCACCAGAGCACCCCTGAGATTCCACCTGCCACTCTCACAGCCGCGCTAATCGACTGCCCTCGAGCCCTCGTTGGAGCTGGTGTCACCTTTTTGTCAAATGTTCATATTGGGCTGGGGTTCCCCCTCCCACGCATGGCCTACCTTTCAAGCCACTATCGATTTGGCCTTTTGCCCCATGCTTCTCTGATATTTTGGGGCCATGATGAAGCCTGCAGTATATAGGCTATGTCCTGTTTTGGTAGGAAGTGTTATAGGCCTATGCCATTTTTGAGATGTCCAAACAAAGATATTTGGGTACACAGTTATTCCATATGAGAAAAATGTACTGTGGTCTGTGATTAAAATAATAATTTTGCTATATGCAAGCTATCACTCCAGGCATATAAAACACAATACTCAATGTAAAGGCCCTTTGATGTTACCAGCAATTTACCTATATGCAGCTTCAGTTGCCTATAGTTGCCTATCAGCTAGTGGCATGAATAACATGAGCGGTTAGCAAAGATGATATTACTTAACTAAAACCTTATACTGTTTCTACAATGTATGTCAAAAGTAAAATGTGTGATAGGCCTATATTTTGCAGGCTATAAACAATACAAGAGAAATGCCACGTCTGTAACTTTTTTAGTTTACAGTCTGATGCAGCGGCCTACAGGGCACCTTGATACTTGCATTTGACATGCATTTTCAAGTTTTTAAATGCCCTTTTAACGTTTTTAAATGCTAATGCTATTAGTATGTCTACAGTATACCACACATGGTGCGGTAAATAACAAGTACAAAGTTATGCAGCTATAGCCTGCTGGCTTGGCCATCTTGGAATTGGAAAGTGGTTCCAGAAAAAAGGACAACCAAGGTCAAAGGGGACTGAAAAGAGCCAAGAAGTTATTTTAGGGTGGAGTGGGTCACTGGTGTAAGTTTACACCAAGCATGAGCTTACAGATAGGCCTAAATAATATTTATCTTATTGGCCATGTCATTATTATAAATGGCCAAGTAGTTTACTAAACACATCAGGTCAAGAATATACAGCAGATCTGAGCATTACTTAGTCTGAGGAATTTTATTTGAAACATGCATTTTAACATCCTCGCCATGCATATAGTCAAATGGGTTGTCATTTTTGGCGAAATTAGCATAATTAGTGAGACATACTACTGAAACATGGGCCTGTATTGACGTATAAATTAACACCATTAACTCATACATTTATATTTTGTTAACATCGTTTTTAAACTAAAATATAGGACTATTACCTTATTGTTAAAGGAGACGTCTATAATCGCTAGCAAATGCATGCTATTGAATTTCTAATCATTATCTTAACTATTAATGATAGGCTATCACTTGTGATGTTTTTCAATTAGAGGTTGAAAACTTATTGTTATAGAACTATCAATACTACTAGGCTACTACTAATACTAATATTATTAATAATAAAATGGATTGTCTGGACATCTGAAAAAGATTTAACTGAATGAAAACATTGTGAATAAACCAATGTGTATGCATATATAGTAACAAATTAACATCTCCCAGGCTCTGTCAATTCTGACCTATAGCCTAGCCTAAGACAAATGAGAAACTAAAGACTCACAATAGATAGGCCTAACTTGAAAAACTGTCAATACAACAAACGTGAAATAACCTTTCTACACAAGACTGCTTTTGCGCATTAACATTAAGTATACATTCTCAATTTCGTATTTTCTTAGACCTAAAATAGGACGGACAGATCGCTTTATTTCCTATGGATTATTAAAACCCTGCGGTTAATACAGTTTCTCTTGCCGACACGCCGTTTGTTTCAATCTGAATTGTGCGGCCATGCAGCCCTTTGAGATTGTAATGTGATTAAGGCTATATAGGCATACATTTAATTTGACTTATGCCATAGGCTATAATTATGACATAGATCTAAGCATTTGAATACTTACCTCTTTGATTAACAATTTTTCACAGCATGCTCTCCGGATAAATACCTAAAGACATAACCTGTTTGACACATAAATATAATTAGTTGCTATTGACATACTGTATGCTTAGCTGATATGCCTCTTTTTCTTCTTATTAACCACGTCATCTCAACATCTCTCTCGAACATAATAATAACATAATGATAATGTTACCATCTGTGTCAACAAAACGGTGCCAATATAGCCCTATGTCGAATAAGATCATAATATGGCGACACTCAGGAAACGCCAGGCTCCAACATGGCGCAGGGACTGAAAGTAGAGGCTGCAAGGTTATAGCCTGTGCAGCAGACAATATCTGCAAACCATTTCAGGGAAGCATGTTCAAATTATTAAAGACACTTTTTATATATAGGGCTATGAATTAGCTTTATTTTGATTAGCTGAGAATTGTGATATACCGACGTGCAAAAATATTTTCCAAGGTTTGAATATTAATGTATAGACAAGGCAAGTTGTGAATGACATGCATTATAGCCGATTCAACATAGGCTTACTGTGCAAGTATATAACACATGTATATGTCTTGCTTTTAATACAGTTGCAGAACGACATTTAATGCGTATTGACCATTGTGCTTTTTGTTTAAAATGGACTGTGATTTAATTTCATGTAGGAAATGCTTGTTGGAGTGCCCCATTGTTAGTGCCCAGTACAAAGCCAAGCAGTCCGGCTCCAGAGGGGCCTCAAACCGTTGGTCCTGTCCCGTCTTTACTGCAGCGGCTACGACATGATAGTAAGAGGGAGTGACATGACACTGAGGGAGCCCTCTTTAGCTCCGTGTCCGCTGAGACGCACAGAGCAGCCATACTCCTCAGTCAACTTCCACACTGTCGACCACGATCTACCTGGCGAAAGACGATGGTAATTGCGTCTATTCCGTTCTCTTCAGCGCAATTTCAACGACGAAATCTGTAATAAATACCCCAGGGCGCGCGGATTTAGTTGAAAGAGGACCAAAGGCATAATTAACTACCACCGCTGTTACACACAACCCATGCACGCACTGCAGCAACATGAACACTCAGAAACAATACAAGAATTCAGTTTAAGATATATTCTGAATATGGCATTCTCAATGAAGTGTCTCGTCTCTTTCTTTTATTTCTACATAGGTAACTGCTATAGAAGCGTGTAAAACTAAAAAATGTAGGCTTTTATAAAAGGTTAATTACCAGTACGTAGCTCTTGGTTGGAAATAACGATTTATCAAAATTGAACAATCACGATAGTTGCGACCAAAACACCAACATGTAGAATATCTACAAAATACAAAATATTCATAACACCTCAGCAGCGTTAGATAGCCTGCTGAATAACAATTACGGATAGGCATAAGTTTAACGCGGTTTACACTCTCTGTATTCTATACCATTAATAAAATATGTGGGTCTGAGAAATACACTTTTATTTAAAAATCATGACTTATAATTTAAGGTATATGTTTCACAGTACAGAGTTGTCAAAATGAATTACAAATATGCACACACACACGCACGCACACACACACACACACCCACACACACATACACACACACACACAAATACCCTGCAATGGTTTCTTGCGCATGCCAGTTTAGAGATCCGAGCGCGCAGGCTTGCAATCTCGGGAGTCGTGCGAATTTATAGTCACGTGACCAGTGATGGTTATTCTAGGACATAAATCCACGACTATTAAAGTCTCTGTCTCGAAGACGACACCATATTTGTCATCATGAGACGTGAAACAATATTTGAAAAAGAAAAAATATCGCTGATCATTTCTTCAAACGAATCTCAGCTTACAGTGCAATACGTGTTAACGTTAAATAAAATGTAATTTTCATCAGAAGTGCCAAAAACAAACGGACACAATACACTTATTACCCTTTTTCTCACACCAACCAGGGTCAAATCCAAAAAAGAAAAGTCTGCATTAAAAACGAAAACATACAAACACGATTACGCGGGGTCCAATAAATATTGTAGGGTATAGTATATCCCAAAACGCAGTTTCACACTGCGAGGAAGTAGGGTTTGAGTCATTCCTACTGGATGGGCATGTAAGGCCAGCTGAAACTGCTTCCAGAGAGCAGCATGTCCCGTATTAGCGTTTCAATCGGAGTTTTACCGACGAGGCGGACAAAGAACAGCTGCTCTATGACTGAGGAAGAGACTGTACGCAGCGATGGCAAGCGGAGCAGAAGTTTCCCGAACCTGGTGGGCTGGTTCGGGTACTGGCTTCTCACGTACTCCTCTAACGCGCACTGGGACTTCTCTTGCAAGCCCTCTACGTGCACCACATCCGACAGACCGCACGCATCTACAGAAACACACAGAACACAAAAAAAAAAACGGTCAGAAAAGACAATACAGTTAGACTACTTGGCATATTCTTTCCAAAGAGTTTAAAAGGGCCTATCAGTGGAATATTCTGAATGAGTCAATTCACCTGAAGTGTAAACAGTTTTTGCAGGCTAAATAATCTAACTTAACAATTAATTTCTCAAACAATTTTCTGATATATATTTGTATAGGCTATGTAAAATGATTCCGGTTATATGATAAGGTGCATTACATTCAAAGCAGATAACTTTGATATTCGGGGTTTAGAGATGCATAAATAAGGGGACATGTTTTTGTGTATGGGCAACAATATATGAATGAGCCATGCTTGAAAAATGAAACGTGTAGGCCTATTCAGAGAAGCAAAACGTGAGTACGCCTATAAAAGTGAGTAAGCTATATATCTTATAGCTCTACATAAGATCAAATAACAAGATCCAGGAGATTTTGGAAAAATCTATCCAACATTTCGCCAGGCTGTGACAGCGGGGACTCAGCATTGGCGACCAGTGGAGTCTTATAGACGATGCTGTCACAAGTGCGTGTGAGTGTGTGTGCGTGCGTGCGTGAGCGTACGCCCCCATAGGCTGCCTGCAGTGGATTAGGATGGCCGGGGTGAAGGAGCGGTCAGCTTGTCCCAGTTACAGATACGTGCACAGAGCACTCATGGTTGACTAAAATAGGCATATACATTATTTATTTTTCGCTCAACTGCAATATTTTAATTGTCGGTATACCTACATGTTAAGGACACGTGTCGTTGGAGCTTAATTAAATAACTCTGATGCCACATAAAGAATGACATGCTTGCAACAATCTTGTGTTCTGATCTCCATGAAATCCTCTGCTAGAGCTGCTTTCCCCATGTATAACAGGCCATCTATATATTTGTGATTTAGCTTAAGCCTCACCTTGCCAATGTCGCAAGCAAGTCAGAATTAAAACTGCCAACATCTATCTAGTCTGCCATAGAACGGGGCCTGTTCAGATTGACCGCATGTGCTGGGTCTACTCTGTGGATGATGATCAATGGGATATGTATATATACATCTAACTCGACATGCTGATATTTGTTGATAATGTAATATGATGTGGTTATAGATGTCAGAAAATTGCATAGGCTTACAATGCCCATAACTGAACTGAACACTGAACAATACCTTTATCATAAAGCAGTCAGTATTCTTTACGTATTATTTATTTACTGTGTGATCCCATTTACTATTATATATTTAAAGATATTAGGCTATATTTTTTACTTCCAAACTGTGATTATGCACAAATAATTTCATCAATGGATAAAGGCTACAATTGCATTGAATTGAATCCAGTGATAAACTATTAATTTAAATTCTAAATAAAGAATGGAAAGCCAAACACAATAGGCCTAAAGCGAAGTCCCTAACTGTAATAATAAAACAATTTTCCCTGAAGACTATCATGTTCTAATGCTCGAGTAGAGTTTACCTGACGTGAAGAGCACGATCGCCTTGATGCAGCTGTACTCTGCCGAGTCTACGTGCAGCACCTTGAGCTTCTCCACCTGCTCCTGGAAGATCCTAATGTGGTCCATGAAGGCCACCACCCGGTCCGCTGACATGGGAGAGGCGTGCAGCCCCGCCGCCGCCAGCAACGGGGCGACGTGCACGGGCATGGAGCACTGCGCAGCGTTCAGCACGAACAGCTCGCTCCAAGTGAGCCTAAGCAGAGCCACCTGGTCGGTGATCTGCAAGTCCGGGAAGAACGGTATGTTCCGGGCCCACTCCACCGCACTGAACAGCATCCGGGCCGCTAGCTCGCAGATGTTCTCGATGCCCATGATATTGCTGTTCTGCACGCACTGCGGCCCGTAGCGCGCAGCGGGGTACGGCTCTGCGCGCAGCAGGAGGGAGATGTATCCGGATAGGTAGGAGTGGCACTGCAAGGGGTCTCCGTTGGTCAGGGCGAACTGGCCGTGGTAGGATTGTGTAGGAATCACTCTCCCTCTTTGGACTGCTGCAAGCCAGACCAAGATAGAGGTCAGTGAGAGCTGGAACCTGAATGTAGGGCTGCAGGCATATTTCCCGCTAAGCGTTATATTATATAATATATATTATATTGAATATAGTAGAACCTCTCTTTCTCTCTGTATCTAGCGCGCACACGCACGCACGCACACAATCCAAAACAAGCATGCACAGGGATGATTTGAACAATAAACATCGAAATGTGTATTTGGCCTATAGGCACACACACCTGAAGTATTATTATAATAAAATAATACATTAGTATAATAATAATGCCCAACTACAATTGTTTTAATAATGTTATGCAATTCAAAGGCTGTGGGCTATCACCGACAGACAGTAAGCTATACAGTCGCCATAATGCAAATCGCTGCAGCGAAGCCCACTCAGTGCAGTAACGGCCTTTCAACAATCACTAGCAAGAAGCAGCTACACATTTGGAAAGGCACTGACACGTTCACAGCGACAATATCCCGAAAAGCACCTACCTTCCCGTCGCATGCCAACTTTGAGACATTTTTTAAGCCGACAGTACTGGCACTGGTTCCGGTGATGCTGGTCAATGGGACAGTTCCTGTTAGCCCTGCAGGTGTAATTAAGGTTCCGCCGGACGCTTCGTTTAAAAAAGCTTTTACATCCTTCACATGTGAATTGTCCGTAGTGTTTCCCGCTCGATTTGTCCCCACACACGATGCATTCGATTTGCTGGCTCTGTTTGTCCAAAGAGTTGCTCGACGCCGGTGCGTTCGTGTTGACCTGCACAGTGTTCGTGGAAGATGCGCCCTGGCCCACCGCCTGGGGCGCCAGGGGCATTTCCAGGGAAGATGACGGATTCAGATGTCCCGCCAGGTCTCCGGAGAGAGACAGAGGTCCTTGGGACACCGGGGAAGTGATTGTACTCTGAGAGTCGGCGACGTCCTCCTCTGTGTTTCTCCATACTACCATTGCCATTTCTGTGCCCCCCTTTTCCCAAAACTTTACGCGCCTATCTTCGTTGTAACGCAGTTATAATGCTACAATTTTGCCTACACGTATCAAAATATATTACATATATGCATGTAGGGGAACTGTAACATTATGGACGCAATAACATGAGTCCTGTTCAAATATAGTTATATGCAAATGTATACTACAATCAACGATGGGCGACTCTGCTTGTGTGGTTATCCAGAAACTAATTTGGCGGAGGCGAAATCCAAAAAACAGAGCTTCATTCGGGCCTTAAAATTGCACTGGGAAATCCAGAGAATTGACGAAGGTTGTTAATACTGAGCCAGAATCCACTGAATAAAAAATCCAGTCTGAAATATGGGCAAAAAATCTTATCCTCTCCTTCCCCGTTGAAATACGAAGTACACCACAGACAGATGCTGCAGGGATAATGACATCAGCTCGGCCTGGCTCGCCAGACGTGCCGTGCTCACCCAGAGAAGTTATCGTAAAAAGAACAAGGGAAAGCGGTTTTGGTGGCGGCGGTTTCTACTCGAGGGTAGGAATATGCCTCTACGTGACGGTTGTGAATTAGTTGACGTTTCAATCTGGGTGGTGTCCATATATGGAGAGAGGCTGTCTTTGACTGACGCACCAACAGCGAACCCAGAGAGCCGCTCAGCTTTTCATCGGATGAAAATTTGCTTTGTTGTAATGATTGGCTTGGAGAGGAATATGATTTAAAAAATGCCATCCTACTTAATGAGATATTGTCTCTCTAATGTTTTCTCTCTGTCTGTAGTTTGTGTGTGCGCGTGTGTGTATGTGTTTACGCGCGCCATAATTATAAATTCCAGTAGGGTATACATTTTATCGTTATAGGCTTTAAAATGACTAAGCTTGATTGCCATTTAGTGTGAACTATAAATACTAGAAATCAATTTGGAATTTGGATCACTCACTAGTGTGTCGCGCTGTGCAAAATAAATTAATGAAAAGTCAAATGGCAGCAATATGATGCCCCCTAGCGTTGTCACTGGAATTTATTATAACGTGAACACAACATTCTGCTTGGTTTCTGAGCAACGCACGATTTCCCCAAATTCTGACGAATTACATATTATTAAGTTAAATTAATAATGAGGAAAATATATCAGACCTCCATAGTTTGTTGGCTGATGCAGACACAGAACTTCCAAATACATTTAAGGCCACACAGCACTGTGGACAATCTTGGTCAATATGGGCAATGTAAAACACAACACTATGATCCCATTCTGCATCAGTTTAGACAGAGAAATAGTGAAACCAGACCCTATTGACCTATATTATTTCCATTATGTTTTATTAATATTTTCTAAGTGCTCACCCATCATCATTATCATTTGCTCTCCTTATTAATAATTCCTTCTAATATTTTACTAAATTGGCATTTTACTACAGTTTACAACTTTTAACGTGCTTTGACTGATTATTTAGTTCTGTCTATCAAAGCACTTTGTAAACTCTGTTTGAACATATATGGAGAAACAAGGAAAGAACAAGACAGTAAAATATGATGTAAACAATATGAGAGACAAATGTAAAAGACACCAGGGAAGACAGTGTTATAACAATAGCTATAGTAAAATATTATGAAGACACCATGAAAAACAAATAGTATGGTATGAATCAGCAGAAAATAGACACAGGAGTTGTTACTGAACAGAACAGTGTTCAGTCAACAATTGTAGGATAATGCTTGTAGGCCTATTGTACGCTTGAGGTTCGGTGGGTTTGCGTTCGCGCTCGAAGTTCGGTGGGTTTGTGTCTGGGCTAAGCCCCTGATCTCTTCAAACTCTAAAAATGCCTCTTGTCAATTAGATTGGCACACTTTAGCATTGTCCAATAGATCTTTCACCTTCTGATAATGCCACATCTGATGACCTCTGACCCCTGGAAGCATTTGTGGCGTTCCACCACAAGGGAGGATTCATACGTGAGGAATACACATGTGCTTCACTGCAACAACAGCAACATAAGACAGACCATCCCCCAGCTGTGAATTGAGTTATTCTGGACAAGTGCAGGGAGGCTCATTAGGACTAGTATAAATTCCTACTTAACCTTTGACGGGTTGAAGCTTGGAAGCAATCATCCTGCCCAAGATTAACCCACAGACAACAAGGCAGAAATGCCCACAGACACAGTAGATGGCTATAGCTGATGCCAGTGATTAGCTGTAGAACCAGTGATTGGATACATAATATACTGTATTTAGTTGTGTAAAGGATGACATGACAGCAAAGCTGTATGCAAAATACAAAATACAATGTCTATGTTTATTGTGAAGATAAATAATGCTGACCAAAGTAACAGTATGACTCTTGAATATGACTTATTTTAATAGTTGTTATAGGCATTATCTATATCTGACATTAACTATGGACAATATTGTCATTTATGGAGAAACAATTTAACAATAATAAAAACCTCTAACTAATTTGTTACATAAACATTTAAAAAATATCCCAGGTTGTGATTATATTGTATTTGTTAAGTGACAAATAATGAGGTTGTCTGTTATATTGTCTCTATTCCCTTTTAAATTCAGGTGCATAAAACCCGGTATTGTTTCTGTTACATTCCATGTTTCATGGTGCACAGCTAGCCTAGCAAGGTGCTGAGGTGATTTATTGGATATATCGGTGGTTTATATGACTGGTCCAAGGCCAAAATGAGCACAGGCAGTTGCTCACTTATTTAAACTAAACACAAAAACATTGGTGTTAAAAGTGCATTTCATGGTCAGAGGACATGAGAATGTGAGACACTCCTTTAAATCTGTCTGTGTTTGATAAGAGCCCCTGAAGGTATTTCCCATGAGAAAATTTAAAATGCGTTAAATTATATCACATTTAGATAAAACAAAGTGTTAGTTTGGCACATACATTTAACATATTTCTAATCAATTTTCTCCCAATTTCCTGCAGAAGAACAACAAAGGAACAACAACCCTCTGACATTGGTTGCCACCAGTAGAACAAATGCCATTCACAGAAAAGTCTTTGTCCTTCACAATGCACTATATCTCCAGACAGAAAGCGTCGTGCACCATTTTGACTGATCATGTATTTGTATCTATTCATAGAGGCTAGATTCATCATTCCAATTTGTCATGTTGCTGGAGTTAATTATGTGCCGGAGAGGCTCCTGGTTAAGGCTGTTCTGAGCCTGTGTCACCTCCCCTCTAAACGAGCAGCCGTGGCTTCACCGGCCCATCAGAGCTGCCTGGCATCCTGGGTAATTAGTTTGATGAATGCTTTAGCAGGACAAATACTGGCAGTAGGCTGTCTACCTCATCTAGTGGCTGCATGTGTTGTCAGGGCCCAGGGGCTTCCAGCTCATCAGGGTAATGGATGATTCCCTGCTAAGACCATCCCTCAAACAACAGCTCCACTGCGGAGCAGGAGGCAAACACAGCTTTGCCTCAGCACACACAGTACATACGTCTGCATGTTGTTCAAGTGGAGAGCCATTGTGGCGTTCTTCCCGAGATCCACGCTGGTTATTTGTGTCAACAGCGTGTTAGGAAGGTTAGTGACAAGAACAAAAAACAAAACAGCAGGTCAGAACATTGCGTGTAGCAGCCTGCCAGCTTCTACTGAAGTTCTACGTGGACCAAACCACAGGAAGTAACCTTCTCTTCGAAGGGCTTAAATGGAAAACTATCACACATGTACTTTTTGACTATATTCATACTGCCTTGCAAAGACTGCGAATCTGGATATTCAACCATTGTTGCATTAATCCTCACAGGGACCTGTTTTACAAAGAGTTTCAGCAGGCTGGAGTGTGGCGCTGCTGAAATGATGGATCACATTATTAGATTAGAGAATAGCAAGGACAGGCTGCAACTGGATTTGCAATTCACGCCTTCTGCTGTACACAGACCTTTTCTGCATGAAGGATAATTGGGCTACTGTCACCCAGTTGGAGACACTTTGCAACCACGAAGGAAACCTCGTAATAAATCAGGTCATCTGTCCGAGCCACAACAGCAGACAGGATATTAGTCAAATGTGCAGGGTGACTTCTGCATGCAGTGTAAATAAGAATAATTCATTTTTTATTTAGAGCGTGAACATCTAGGTATTATTTTCTCCTGCAAATGAAGACTTATGACATTGTCTGTGGGGTGAACGTAAAGACAGGCAGGCTGTGGATCTCTGTTGTCAGTCCAGTAGCAGCTAATAGCTCCCTTACGCTACACCTTGACCTTCCGCTGTATTGTGACAGTGAGCAATATGATGCATATTGGGTTGAATGCCTTGCGATGTCATCCATGTAACACAAGATGAATAGGTCAACTTTCACATGGCAATCCATCGCTGGTTCGGTAAAGAACTAAAACAAGAATAGATGTTGGATTTTTAGGAAGTGCAGGTCCATGGAGAGGGATGCGTGAGAGACAAGCATGGTCATGTAAAGGTTATTCCTGGGTTTGGGGAGGTGCGACTTCTTGACATGACCGCATCAGTCCAGACAAGCCAGTGTGAAGACAGGTGGAAGATGTCTTTCTGCCAGAATCCAGAACGTCTGGCCGGGCCAAAGCTGTTGTCGTCAGGCCATTGAGTCAATAGCAAGGGAACATGACAAAACCTCTCAGGCTGGGCATCAAGCGGAACAGGGAATGGCACGGCTTTTCCATTTCACCGCACAGTGGCCTCTAGGACCCCAGCTGCACTCCCAGAAACAGGAGAGCTCTCGTAAAAAGATAAAAACACAAGCCTAGCTGCTAGCTTGACTCCCAGATTTCTCAAAGCAGCAGGACAAGGATACTCTCCTATAGCCAGTTCATCACACCAGACATGATCACTGACCGCTGTAGCGTGGTAAGCAACACTTCTACCAGATCCTCAAAAGAGAGGCTAAGGACTTTACGGATTTGAGAGTAAATCAGATCTTACACCTGAATTGAACTAATGGCAGGCTTCAACATTCTCTAAGAAGAGTCAAAAGAAAACAGCTCTTTGACCCAGTTGTAACAGTCTATCACACTGTTGGCCAGTATTTGTCATTGTGAAGAAAGAGTGTGAACAGAGAATGTCACAATCACAGAGAATGACACATAAGATTACAATCACATTGTATCACTTGGAAACACTCATGTAATTGTAGATGCCTTGGTTCTAGGAGCTGAATCTGATTCTGTAATTCATGCATTTCTTGAGAATGATTTGGGAAGAAAATATTATGAATAAGATCTGTCAAAAAATGACATACACAAGTCATACTAAAAACAAAAATAGTATTTAATGTATTTACAATAAACATACAATCATGTAATCTTTCCAAGAAATATATACAGAACATAAAGCTTTAAATATAAACTTATATAATTTGGAAATAAGACGAGAAAATAAGAAATCCAGAGAAGCCATATAAGCATATTTAAAAATCTTTAGTGACACTTTGAAAATATAGGTGATCAATCCAAAGCCAATGCCTTTTTCCTTGTAAAAGGTCATCAGCGAAAAGACACCAGATTTCTAGTGTATAGACGATCAACATAAGCCTTCACTAACATGGTTAGCACATTGCAGCCAGAGTCAATGTGCTACATATACTGGTTCCTACATAGGTCTGTCTAGACACGAAGAGCTCCAATCCAAAATGTCCACTAAATACACAAAGAGAGCTTAGTAGCCGATAGCAACATATTCAAACAAATCATGGCACTCTTTACAGTGGACCAGCTGCTAACCTATGATATAATGCTTAATACATTATACTAATATGCCTGGTGAAAACATCCTGATAGCTTTGCATCTACAGTACAACTGGCCCTGCTTTACATATAGTATCAGACTGGTCTCTTTGTCAGCCAGGGAGAGAACCACAGCCAATCACCATCTAGGTGGGTCCAGTTGGTGCCAACAGCAATTAAGTGTTCAGAACATAATCGCCAAGTGGGTCTTGTTGTGATTAGCTTGTCCAATCACGGCTAATAATTTAATGATTTGACATGGTTTTCAATTGAGAGTTCCCAAACTGATATATAAAGTGAAGCAAATCGTAATGGTGGCGCTTGCAAAATCTGAATGCATTTAACCAGGCTAGACTTTAGTTTCTGCATGAATGCTAAATATCCTTAGCATGTTCTGGATCCCTGCATTTTGGAAATAAGCTGTTCGTGTCTCAATCCCATCTGCGGAAGTCATCCTGCTGTCAGCACAAGGCAAGGTCCTCAGAAAGAATAATGAGGTCAAATAAGATAGAAAAACCAAAACTCTAAATGCATTTTCCATTACAAGGCAAAACATCTCAAGCACATTTCGGTGCCAAAAGAAACAGTCCTGTTGCCGCAGGTTGATATAAGGTCAAGCAAGCAATGTCACACTTGCCAGGGAGAGGCCGTGTATTAGAGAGAACTGACAAATGTTGACAACTATGCAAGTGTAAAGTTAACAATGCACAGATTGATATGGCACACCATAGACTCCCATCCCACTTCATCTCGGAATATAGCTACATATCAGGCACAGGTGCAGGACTGCTATGGTTAAGTTTGGCTAATATTCAACAATCAACCTTATCTACAATGTGAGACTACAGTTTAACATTGGTGTCATTAACTTGCAGTGTTGTCTTGCTATTCATACCAAAGCAACAGACTGCAGTGAGCATTGTCGCAGATGGAAAGAGAGATTAAATTAAGACAGTAACTTCACTGGTAGAAAAAGACTATTATAACAATTAATACATCCTAAATAACGTTATTTTCTAGACCAATATACAGCATTTTATAGGCAATACATTTTTGGGACACTTATATTGGTATATGATATGATTAATGATCAAATTAATGGGAAGGATATCACAAGGCTACAGACAGCTAGATAATCCTGTGTAGGTGTGTGTGTGTGTGTGTGTGTGTGTGTGTGTGTGTGTGCGTGTGAGTGTTCTCCCCATAGACATTGACAACCATTACACTTTGGCACTTTTGATGGCACTATACTGTACAGTATGTACAGAAGACTTTGAATAAGTACTGTGACAGGTACAAATGACAACTCTGTCCTTCTTGTTTGTACTATTTCTATCAATGCATTACTGCCAGTGCGAGCATGAATATCTCTAGGCTGATCTATGATCAATCGTTGAAACCAATCCAAACACAGCCTGTTATTATGACTGTTATGAAAACAGAATGATAGGGACTCTTAAACATATTGAATGGCTTTTGGTGGAAGGTGGCAATAGTCATGAGTGAGTTCACTCCTAGACAGGCATGTAAGAGAATCACTCTTCTTCTGGTTAGTCTTGAAGTTTGGGATCTTTTCTCACATCTTCAAATCAGCTACATACTGTATCTATTTTCCCCACATTGTATATTATCTCTGTTAATCTCTATTGAAAACAGCGAGAATTAGTAGTTCTTTTAGTGGTTACGTGATATGAAGAGTTCAATTCAAGAACAATGAATCCTACTCTTACAAAATGTTTCCCAGCACACAGTTGAAACAAATGTAAATTCTTAATTATAGGTTAGCTTGCACATTCACAATTTTACAGACTGGTTCTTACAGATTTTGTAAATGTTCAATAGTAGACTTTGGGTAATTCCCCTTTACTATTTTTTGGAGAGTTTTGAAATTAACTTGTTGTGTAAAGTATTATAGTGACTGATCTTTGGACAAGTTAGGTCCTTGTTTTTGATGCAAAACACTAAACTCTTACAAAGTAAGCCAGAAAAAAAATAAGCATTATGTAGTAATCTCTGTATAATAAATAATTTTAAAACCGGTTACAAGAGAACTTCTATTGAATTATGTGAGAAAAAAATAATTCATAGAGTATTCAAGCCATCACTTGTGTGTGGCATGCCAAGGTAAATAACTGACCGATAGAAAAAAATAAATAAAAGAACATATTAGTCAACATCACAATGCAGTATGCATTAAAAAGCCTTTCCACTGTCATTAGAAATACAATTTAGAGGCCATAACTGCTAAATGTGGATTAATCATCACCATGACTGCCTAGTCATGAACGCCAGTGTCCATGCAAGTGTCATACTGAATATATCTTAATTGTTTTATTGCATGCATTACTGGCATGCTTTTAATCAGACTAATATCACCAGCCAAAGGTCTAGGATGGACAGCTCAGTCAACTCCTTTTGATTTACCCTTAAGCAAAGAAACTATATCCCTGCCTGGTTCTCGTGGAAGATGCCAATTTGACACCTATACTGTAATTTCTCCATGTATCTTCCATGTACTGTATAGTTACAGTACAGGACTTGGAAACGCCAGGTAGAGAAGGAGGTCATACTGTTTGTTTCAGCCTGGTAGTAAACCAGTCTTAAGACGTGTAAGAAAAACTACTTAGCGCCATCAGCTTAAAGACCCATTCCAACCACACAGGTTTTATGAATTGATGTGGCTGGTTAGCGCTAGAGAGCCTCTGACTCTTCTATGTGGCTTTTGTTGCACTGCTACCTTTAAACTGTATGCTGTGTATTTGAACAAACTAGTATGCAGCATACTGTAGCTCAACACAAATGACCTACTTGTCCTCTTCTGCCGACTAAAATACATAACACAGCCACGTCTATTCCCACTGAATAGACGTGGCTTTTCCACCTCAAGCTAAAATATTAAACTTACTAATGTAGCTTGGCTATTGATCCAATTCAATCAAAAACATTATTTCTTTAAGGTGAGGTCAACCTCTACGGCAACTGAAGTCACAAAGTCGTAGTCACAGTGAAGCCTCAACAGTCCTGTATTTCACATCATCAACATGATTAAACGATATAACGCTATCAGGAAGCTTTCTTCCAGCCAACTCATTTCAACAGCAAATCAAACGGAAGAGGCTAGCTCCAAAAGCATTTGGCTATTGATCACATTTAAACAGGGCATCTTAAATTTTGATATGCATTTATTGATGCTTTTATTTTGTTGAAACCCTAAATTTGAGTCGGCGCTTAGATCAGTCACAGGTCTAATTCCTCCATCCGTCCTGGTTACATGCTCTTGAACCTAACACTATTCAATTTAGGAGTCAATCACAGCCTCTTGTAACTTCTCATCTGTTACCTTGTCAAATGCCTTTTGTAATCAGTGGCTATATGGATGCTAATAACCATTGCTATAAACGGTTTGACCAATATTACCTCACTCCTTGACACGTTAATTTACAATGAAATTCTAGAGTGCACTGTCTCTGGTCTGACGGTATGGAACTCATAATTGACTGGTTCAAGTCACGCTTATGTCACGCTAATGAACAGCTTTATCCTAAAGTAAGATATTCTCATTTAAATAAAGTTGCATGTATTCATAGTAAGACTTGACAGCCACAACTAAAGGATACCATGTAACTCTAAGCTGTTCTCATCTACAGTAGACTTTGACTTCATGACGAGCGATGACTAGATATCTGATGTGAACATTGAGTGTTCTGGAGATGATGGTCCACATGTTAGAGTGTCAACAGTCTGCCCTCTCAGGCCAGTGGATAATAAAGCCCCTCGCTTTCTTTTACAACCGAGAGACCTCGAAGAACCAACGTCCTTCTATTGAATTGCAAATGGCAGCATATACCAGCCGTGGTCACAAGCCAGTACAGACACAGGCAGACCCGGGCAGAGTGGCCCTATAAGACAGACTCCATGTTTTCGCTGGCCTCCTGGTCCTCCAGGTTGTATATGAACTTTGTCCTGTTGCTGGGGTTGTGGGTAATCTCCTTGCCCAGGTTGTCCAGCGTGACGTTGGAGGCAAACAGCTGGCTCGGGGTGAGGTAGCCCTCGCTGTTCTTGATGTACTTGGTGTAGTTCTTCCTCAGGCACTGCCAGGTGGTGGCGTACAGCAGGAAGGCGGACATCTTGAGGACGATGGCGATGCTGACGTACAGGTGTCGGTAGGCCACGTTGTCGTACAGCATGCAGGCGCCCTTCTCGCCGCACACCGTGCTCCAGAACAGGCAGGTGGAGTCGATGCCCATGCCGAAGATCAGGGGAGGCGGGATGAAGCCTGGGAGAGGTCAGAGGGCAAACAGGAAAGGTGCCGTTGTTGTCATGACAACTAGGCAAAACACACCCACCTGGACCTGTCATTAAGTGCAGCCTTAAAGTAAGTGTAAATAATGTGCTCACTGAAGGCAGCACACATTTACATTACGTTTATTATTAAAAATGTCAATTAGAGATGGAGTTAGTTACAGTATTGGTTACAGAGTGTACTGTATACAAGGTAAAGGCCTACGTGCAAGACAATGGCAATACATGATCTAAAAGTGATAATAAATGGGGAAAAGGTATCTCTAATGTTCATACCTATGAGTCTGAGGAGCAGGAAGAGAACTCCCAGGGCATATGACTTCAACTCTGGACTCACAGTTCTGAAAACACAAACAATTTCACTGAAGCAAGTCTCTACTATTGCCAGGGTTAGTAAGTATCATAGTGTCTTCATACATATACATATACATATATCTTCACACATGATCTAGAATCCCCCAGCTAATTCCTGTAATTCTGTTACTCAGTAATTTTCCTGTTGCTTGTCTGTAAAGGCCAACAGCTCTCTCTAGTGGACAGTTTATGTATCTCCCTCAATGGTGCCCTCTAGGTATACAGTATCCAACTAGTATACATCTGAAGTTGTCTCCCACCGAGCGTTTAACAAACTAGTTAGGTTATTCCACATAGATAGCCTTAATGTTAAAAGTAGGTAGGATTTTGGAGCTATACATTGTGTGTAATTTGTTAGAAATGGCATACATATCAGATATCAGCGAGTGATATGCTCTGTGAGAATATCTGCTCTGGGGTGCGTTTCCCATACAACCACTTACATGGTACGATGCATTGTTGAACTAACGAATATCTGAAGTACGACTTTTGTTAGTACGACAATGGTTTGAACTGTGTTGATTTCAACCACATTGTAGTTCGAACTACAATGTTTGCAGATGTGTTCGGTCTACAGCTGGAAACTGGCAAAAAGTCACAACCTTTGTCATATGCCTAAATTAATTAGCCTAGGGCAGTTGTGATTATATGAAATTATAAACTTGATTATCTAGGTTATTCACGCAACCTGCTCATAAGCAGCAATAGTCTATAACAACAACCATAACAATAATACAAATATTACTACCCAAATTAATATAGGCTAATATAGGAAACATAAATAATAAAAGTAAAATAAAACCATAGAAATAGTCTAATCATTATATAAACAACGATAATAAAGAATTATTTAATTTAATGCTGTCGATGTAAGCCAAGGCAGTTAGTCCAGTGTTTTGTATGTTGGGCTCTCGAACTCAAAGATGTCTGACCAATCATGGCCTTTCCCTGATTGGCTTCCCAACGGCAGACCAACATGGAGGATGGGGTGTGTTTTGTTTTAGATGGTGACTTACAAAATATTGCTCTTTCCTTCAGTTTTTCGCTAAACGAGTTGACCTCAAATCCTACCTACAGCAGCTTTAACTGTGTACGAATGGTCATTCAGCAGGGCAGCTGTGGTACCTGATGAGGATGATGACCGACGGCGTCTGAGCCATGGCACCAATCATGCTGCACACACAGATCACAGACAGGAAGGTGAGGAAGGCCTGCTGGCAGCCAGGGCTTGGACACTTCCCTGGTAATGCCACGGCTTCTTCACTGGACGCTGAGATGCAGCTACAGCTGCTGAGATTCTAGAGAGGGGAGGGAGGGGAATGAGGGAAGTACCTCTCGTCAATTACAAACCCCGACGAACAGCCGCCATAGATTGTGTATGTACAGTAAATGGACGTCACCCATAGCTTTTCTTTTTTTCATTGCAGTACCTCACTCCGCCTGTAACGCCCCCCTATTCATTATAATGGGATAAATGCATGGCTAATATATTTGTAAGTGATGAGTTATAAATAAAGTAACCCCCCATACAGTTGTCATATAGAGACCTTAACTGTGTTTTGATCAAGACTGTAAACATGTTTATCTTTGCTGTAAAGTCGGACATTTTAACATTTGTGTCTATGGGGATTGACTCCCTTTTGCAGCCAGCCTCAAGTGGCCAATTGATGAACTGCAGGTTGTGTCACTTCCGTCTTATATATTAATTTCTCAGCACCGGAGGTTCCCGCTTCATAGCCGCCTCTAAGCCAACAATACTCAGAGGTGTTTCCCAGGGAAACCAATAGAGTCTAAGCTGCTGTTTGGTAATTTGCATGACAGCAGTCACAATGCAGCTCACACTCACTGGTTTGGTGCAGCCAGCGAAGCAGGCAGAGAGGTAGGTGACCCCGTTGGAGCCACACACGGGGCTCACCGAGGCTGTGTAGCAGTTGCAGTTGTTGATGCAGGCGGACTCGGGTCGCTCCCGCGAATGCAACGTCCTGTGGAGGTCAAAGGTAATGTGTCATGTGGAGATTAGAGGGTGATCAGAGATGAGTGTTCTCAACATTTGAAAAGCACATACGTGTATTAAATAAGTTACATCCATAAAGAGGATGAAGTAAACATGAATACATATTTTTACATAAAAACATTCATTACGTTTTATTATGGAATTATGAAAATCAGTTAGCAGTTGCAGACAAGCTAGCCTTGTGCCATCCTAATGTGGACTACTGTGATCATACTGTATGTAACCACTGTGACAAAACTGTCACATTCATGTCATGCCGCCGTACTCACTCGTTGCCATAGGCGACCGTCACCCCGGCTACAGGCCCCGTGTTACAGCCGAGGAAGAGGAAAGAGACATAGCAGGCGGTAGACACCAGGTTGACCATCATGGCCATCCGCACGGCCCCCAGGGCCGACAGGTTGAGCTTCTTCACCAGCAGCCCCCCCAGGAAAATCCCCAGACACGCACAGGGTATGGCAGTCATGCCTGGGAAGAGACACGGGTTCCATATGGGACGTCAAAAAGTTCCATTTTAGCATCAAATCATCAAAATACAAGTGATTACTTTCAATTTAAGCAACAAAAAGTTGACATTAGAATAGTCTAACCATGAAACTAAGTGGTTAGTTTATACCAGAGCCATGGAAATAACAGTTACGCCATCTCCGTTCACTCCAATGGACCGTTTTTGTAATGTTTCGTGTTCCCAGTCCTGTGCTAGTCTCGTCACTTCATGTGTTTACCTTGTATTTGAGCCTGTTTGC
>JAODUH010000018.1:6684563-6701681 GCA_027564835.1 Typhlichthys subterraneus | reverse complement strand
GTCACATGAAAAGATATGCTCACATATTTGCAAATATGTGAGGGGTGTACTCACTTTTGTGAGATACTGTATATGTCGGGTTAGAGGTTCTATTCCCTGTGATATTTGGGGGGTCTGGTTCCAGATGTTGATTAGAGGTCATGCATACTGCAGCACAGACCTGTCAATCATCCAGGCACCCTGAAGTGTGTGTGTTTCTGTGCGTGAGTGCGTGCCTGTGTGTGTGTGAGTAAGTGATATTGTGTGTGTGTGTGTGCGCACGTTTGTGTGTAAGTGATTGTGTGTGTACTTGCGTGCGTGTGAGTGTGATGGTGTGTGTGTGTGTGTGTGTGTGTGCATGCATGCATCCCCTGGTCCATCATCTGTCATTGTTGCTGCTGGAAGCTTCCAGAACAACATCCTGTCGTCAGCCCCTCCAACACAACTTATTGATCGCGCTCTCGTGTGTGTGTGTGTGTGTGTGCGTGTGCGTGTGTGTGTGTGTGTTGGGGCTACGTGATGCAATGATGAAAGAGAGGAGTGTAATGTAATTTCCATAACCATCTGTCATGTGCTAACGATGTATTAATTATCCCCCTCTCTCACACACACATCCATCCTGGGCTAGTGAAATAAGGAGGCCTGTTAACATAATGCTAACTGTTAGCATACATGTTTCTCCAAGGAGGCTTGCATGTAAATGTATTGAGTAGGGCATGAGCATGGGCGTGTTCGTGCGCGTGGGTCGGGTCAAAACGTTGCGTGTGAGCAGGGATACGTCGATCCTTGCTCTCTCAAAACACACACACTATGGGTCAGACCATGCACCGAGCCGGGGTGCAGATCCCCTCATGCCCTGGCTGTCAATAGGCTCATCTGCATTAGCCATACCATAACTAGAAAGTTGGTTAGGCCTGCGTTAACCTTGTTTATTTAGTAGCATATACGAAGACACGCCATTGCCTATTAGGTTATCACAAAAATATTTTTGACAAACGTAACTCACCTTGTTTTTAAATAACGCCTATTATTTTATTTGTAAAATATTTTTTATTTATCTACGTGTATGTACCCTTATTTATAAGCCATGTTTCACTGGAAAGGCTGTTAATTTATCTATTTGGTCATTTATAATGGGTTGCAGTGTATTTTATATTTTTCTTCGACATGTTGTTTTTCACAGTATATGTAATCTGTAAAGCGGAACCTAAATGCTAAGAATTGTTTCCAGAGGACATATTACAAGGGTACACACATGCCATCATATGATTGTGTGTACCCTGGTATGAATATTTGTAGCTATGTAGGCTCATTTAGGCGCGACTTTGTCGTCGCGTTGCAGAGTCCATGTTATGTGGAATAACACAAGCGATATGTCGATCTCGTCAGCAGAATGTATTATAATGAAAAATTACATTATTTTTTAGCATTTACCGCTCTGAAGGTATGATACGAAATATAAACATATGCAAAATCTGCGCACAGTATTAAACTTGTGTGTGTGTGCATGCGTGCGCAGGTGCTGGAGCGTCTCTTCCAGAAGGGCTTCAGTGTGGCAGCGTCCTGTGGAGGCGGTGTCGACTCCTCCCAGTTCAGTGAGTACGTGTTGTGTCGGCAGGACCAGCGTGGCTGCAGCACCCCCCTCAGGATCAAGCAGGAGCCGCTGGACTAGCAACCCCCCCCCCCCTTCCCCCCACTGATGCACTGGCAGAACCATGGCTGCAGCAGAGAGAAGGACCAGGACAGACCAGCAGCAATAACATGCCAACCACACCCCCCCACTCCCTGATCACAACCTAGTCCCAGTGCATCATGGGACACCAGGACGGTTTCAAGCTAATGGCAGCATTAGCCAAAAGCATTAGCTCCTGCGGCGTAGCCTGACGAGCTGCAGCAGCTGCAGGCTGTAACCCTAGGAACCGTCCTGGTGTTTCTACGTTGCTCCACTTAAAAGGTGCCCAGGAGACACGAGGAGCTCCACAGAACACTTGTTTATGTTGAGGGACTTCAGGACTGGCCGGCCGACAGCTCCAGGTCAGAAGGTTCCAGGCAGGAGGCTTTCCCGGTGTGTCTCGCTGACTGTAGGGAGACACACTTTAAATGCTTGACCTCGTTTTGTTTGCACTTAAAGACCTTCGGACAGATCTGAAGAGTAAGATGTAACTTCCATCATGCTGCTTTAGTTCAGTCTGGTTGTATGTTGTTCAGGAGGAGGTACTGGAGTATGCTGTCTGCCAGGGCAGCATCTGAGCATCTGCCCCCCACTCTCCCCCAAGATGTCGGCACTTCTGAGCCCACGTTGTCATGTGTGTGTGTGGCAGAGCGCTAGCTCGCTCTCTCCTGCAATAGTGCTCAGCTTCAAAGACGAGCAGAAGAATAAAGCTTCTCCAGACCGACCAATCAGAGTGGAGCGGTGGGGCTTCTTCTTTAGGTGTCCTGAAGCAGTGTAATGTTTTCTCTAGAGTGGGAGGTGGTAGCTGGCCATGTCGGAACCATGGCTGCAGGTTCAACATGGCCAGCCACAGTAGAGAAGGGGGCTCCTCAAACAGAATGAACAACCAGGCATTTCATGCAACCAGAGCCCCCCGCTGAGATCTTACCCCCCCCCAGATCTCACCCATGTATCTGACCGGCCCTCTGCCACAGCATACGGCCATGTCCCCCCACCCACACACACACAAACACACTGTCGCCTAGCACCCAGCCCCTCCCCTTGGGCGACACCCACCTGGACACAATCAGTCTGTTTTGATCTCATGGAGTTTAGCTGGCCGCAGCTCCACTACGATGTGGTCATCAGTCTTCTTCTACTGTAATACTGCAGATGAACACAACAGGCTAATTCTTCTACAGTAATACTGCAGATGAACACATCAGTCTAATTCTTCTTCTACAGTAATACTGCAGATGAACACAACGGGCTAATTCTTCTTCTACAGTAATACTGCAGATGAACACAACAGGCTAATTCTTCTACAGTAATACTGCAGATGAACACATCAGTCTAATTCTTCTTCTACAGTAATACTGCAGATGAACACAACGGGCTAATTCTTCTTCTACAGTAATACTGCAGATGAACACAATGGGCTAATTCTTCTTCTACTGTAATACTGCAGATGAACACAACATTCTGACCTGACAGCTATATGTACTATAAGTGCTCCTGTCTAGATCAACAGCGCTTGAGAAGCATTGCAGCCTTTGTTCTGTATTCACCCACCTAGTTGCTGGTCAGTGGTCAGCCCATGAGCAAAAGCAGGTCAGTTTTACATGTGTATGATAACATAATATCACAGCAGGGTCTTACTTGACGCTAAATGAAAAGAATAATATGATGATTGTGTACATAAATGACTTGGACATGTCAAAGGTTATACTACCATGCAAATGTATATTATTTAAAGTGTTTAAAACAATCGTATTGAAGGGCATGTTTTACAGTGTAACATTTGATTTTTCTTGTATATTTGCGATAATAAAATGATGTATTGTATATCTTTGTAATTTTCTGAACTAGAAAGTCTTCTCGTCCCACCTGTTATTATACATTTTGATAATAATTTATAATAGATATTTCTGAAAATAATCAACTAAGGTTTTGTATGACAACATTAAAATCAAGAGATGTATTATGTAACAAATGTTGCAAGTCAAATTATTTAAGAGTGCTATATATAAAATAAGCTTTATCAGTTATACATTTACATACAAGACCTAAACGTGTTTGCTGCATGAATCGTAGATGCTGTAAACAACATACTCCCACAACAGAATCCTGCCCCAGAGATTTGGGAACAGTTTGAGCTGCGACCCTCAAAGAACAAACGTGTGGGGGATCCTGAATCACCATCTTTAATTGCATGGAACATAAATGAATATAGCACAAATATATTTTACAACACTACATTTGATAAATACTGTAGAAGTATGTTCCCCATTTTGAACGCCAAGAAATGTCAGTTTAATAGTAGTTGATGTGTAGTGTACATCAGGTATTTTACTTATGGTTCATATATTGTATCTAAATACTTTGTTTCTTGACTTATTTATTATTCAAGCAGTGGAAAATAAATATTTTGGACAAAGACTGTTTAGTAAACAGCTTATTTATTCTTTTACAAAATAGGTACAAATACTGAAATATTGTTTTTCACACAAACAGGAAAAAATTATCTACAAGTTTACCAAAAATAACAGTTGTAATAAACATTGTCTTGTAAAGAATATTTACAAATCGTTACATTGAAACTGTAATTCCCTAACTCCGTATTACATCTGTAATATTGACCTTTAGGGCAAAAAGCTATAGCAGTAGAATATCAGAAACAATACAAATCATTAGGAAACACGAATATTGTGCTTCTGTTAAACTGCTGCATCTAACAGGATTATTTGCCATTAAATATATTCATGTTGAGTAAATGCCAGTTAGGGGAAAAGGATTACATATATTAATTGTTAATAAGTGCTTTTGCGAATGAGAATAATCTGCGTATACTTAGTATTGGTGACATCTGTCAGTCAATAGCTACAAAACAGCGTGTTCAAGAACCAAAATCGCACAATAGTTTGCAAATGCTCTTCATGTATAAATGACAATGATGAAACAAGCTGCATAGAGGCTGAGCTTCCAGAGGAACGCGAGACGACACAGAAGGCAGCTGAGATCAAAACAAAACAACATGGACGTCACTTCTATTTCAGGAGCTAATCTGGCGCTGAGCGCTGACACCAGGACGTGCTGCCCAGGATACGGCTTGCCTCCAACGTTTCTCCAGCCAGCGGTCACAGACGTGGAGCTACCTGGAGGTCTGTGAAGCGTCTCCAGAACAGCGGGGACAGTTATGGGACACAGGGCAGATGTAGGAATGCTTACGTCCATCAGAGGTATTTCCCAGTAGTTTGTAAATGTTATAAAAAAAAAAGATTTGGTGTTGCTCTGATTGATGACTTGACAAAAGCCTTTTTTTAAAGCACAGTCTTCAGTCTGTCTGATGTTGACACACACAAGCACACAATAGACAAACGTCAGACACCTTTCACACCATCTTGTGTCTCGTTCCGACCTTTTCAATAAGGAATTTGTTTTTCTTTAACAAATTCAAAGCACAAATGTCCAGGGGTCCAGATATTTACCCCTAGGGTATTTCCATAATTTCTTACAAAGTCTACACATGATAAAATATAATACATGCTGATTAAAATAATAGTAAAAATAAAAAAAATAAAATAAATATTTACACTTAGATTTAGTTGATGCTGCTGTTTGGAATCGGAATGTTTAAAAATGATGGTTTCAGAGTTTAAAACTCTGAATTATTTATCATCATATTTAACTTGTTGTTGAGCAAGTTGAAGCACTAATGTGTGGGCATGACCAAAGTACCTCTCCCTCTGAGAGAATCAAGCTGCTGTACCATCGAGGGTGTCGAGATAAACACTGGCCTCCAACGCTGACAAACACAGCTCCTTCAGACGGATGGACATAGGCCAGGTGCGAGGTCTGTTCATATAGTGATAGATGTTCAGAAAGACCCAGAACACCTTCACAGGTTCCTTATTTCCACTGGTGCCAAACACTGGTGTTTTACACTAAAGTCCAGAAATGTTTCTGTTTACACTGAGACGGGTCCGTGCTTCTCGGCCTTTAGCCCACCAGCCCCAGGCCCTGTAGCCCCTGGCCCACCAGCCTTTAGCCCACCAGCCTTTAGCCCACCAGCCCCTGGCCCACCAGCCTTTAGCCCACCAGCCCCTTCCCTACCAGCCTGTGGCCCTCTAGCCCTGCTCTCAATCAATGCCGCCCGCGGGGCCAAGCCTCGGTCCTTGGGCGGGGTTTGCATGTGATGTATCCTCACTCAGACCATAGGCTAGTGAGCTAGCCTTGCTAAATTAATACTGTGTTATAAGCATAAAAAATACATGTATATTTCCAGTGAATCTCTTAATTCTAACAATATTGTTCTTGTGAAACAGTATGCTGGTAGAAAATGTATTCATAAAAAGATAGCAATTTTCAGCATCTGACCCAACAGGCCAAGAGAGGATTGTTGTAGTCTTAATCCAAGACAAATGTGAGTTACACCAACCTTTATGTTCGTGAAACTGTTTGTATGCATTGATGGTTTTCTACGCCCCTATTTGAGTCCTTGGTACCACTTGATACAGAAACATAAAACTTGAGCCAAGATTATCATAAGATTATCATAAGATTATCACAAGATTATCATAAGATTAGCAAATGATTAGCACCATCGTAAACGAGAACACCAGTTGGTGTCCAGTACGGAGAGCCGAGCTGCAACACCTGCCTAAAGGCATGTGGGGGGGCGGGGCTACTTGAGCAGTAAGGGGAATGGGCCATAAGGGGGCAGGGCCATAAGGGGGCGGGGATATACGGGGGCGGGGCTACTTGAGCAGGGCGCGGTACAGAAGCAGAGAGTGGGCGGGGCCATAAGGGGGCGGGGCTACTTGAGCATGGCGCGGTACAGAAGCAGAGCGTGGGCGGGGCATCTCTCCTGCTCCATGTAGAAGATGAAGTCCCTGAGGGTTACCCTGGTGACACGCTGCCGTGCCAACCATGCAGGGGAGGAGCCTGAGGCTGAGGATGTGGCTGAGCCGGCAGACACCTGCAGATGGACACAAGGTTGTTTGTTGTCATGGTAACGACAGGTGCAGGTTATTGTGCTGTTTGCCAAACATGTGTTGCTAGTGGCAACAAGTTGCTACTGGTTCTCCACAATGCAGAACCCTTTATATAATCTAACTACATTTATTTTTATGATTCTCCACTTGGATCCCATTTCAGTTCTCTTTGGATGAAATATGATGCTGAAAATACTTACTGTGTGTGTGTGTGTGCAGGTGTGTGTGTGCGTGCAGGTGTGTGTGTGTGTGTACAGGTGCGTGTGTGTGTGTGGGTACAGGTGTAGGGTGCATTCAGGGTTCGATCCTTTTCTGTTCTTTTCAAGGCATCACCATCAAACCCTTTCAGCTAATCAGGTGAGAACCTCAAGTGTAATGTGACTTGATGTTTCTGAGCCACCGTATCACCCAGCCCTCCCCACAAGAAACACAACAGTTGCCCTGATTGCTGTCGCAGCAAACCTTGTTTTGTTTGAAAACACTGTAAACTGTGACGGAGCTGGTTGGCCGTGTGTCGTTCCTCTAACGGACACAAAATGGTCTCAGACGTCCTCTTTAAGGGGTCATGGCGGTCTTTAAAAGATCATGGGGGTGTCAAACAACAACAAAGTTGAACAACCAGCCTTTATAAAACCGTCAGCGGAGCTGAGGGAGGAATCCCAGAATGCACCGCTCCTAATGCCCCCAACGACATGTTGATGGCGTAACCATGGAGACAGATCACTGTCTCCATGAGCGATCACAAACAATCTGGACTTTGGGGTCAAACGAGCTCAGGCAAGGTTTACCTGGGCCCAGTGTGATTAGGCCCTTAGTGGGCCCAAAACCAACATATTGTGATCCATACACTGTCTAGACAGACTCACACACACACTGTACCCCACACACACACACCTGCACACACACTGTACCCCACAGACGCACACGCACACACACACACACACACACACTGTACCCCACACACGCGTACACACACGCACATACACACACACACACATAGAGCGCGGGAGGGCCAGTCTCCATGGTGATGCAACAGCTGTGTATTGTTGTGAGCACTTTGATGCTCGGCAGCCTCTCATCTGACGTCATGCCTCGGGCAGACAGGCACACGCAGTGCAGAAACACAGTGCACATGCCCGCTGAGCTAGCCCCAAGCTTAACGGGCTAGTTGGCGTGCTGTTAGCGTGCTAGTTAGCATGCTGTTAGCATGCTAGTTGGTGTGTTAGTAGCATGCGAGTTGGCGTGCTAGTTAGCGTGTAGTTGACGTGCTAGTTGGCGTGCTGTTAGCGTGCTAGTTAGCATGCTAGTTAGCATGCTAGTTAGTGTGCTGTTAGTGTGCTAGTTAGCGTGCTAGTTAGCATGCTAATTAGTGTGCTAGTTAGTGTGCTAGTTGGTGTGCTAGTTAGTGTGCCGTTAATGTGCTAGTTAGCATTCTAAGTAGTGTGCTAGTTAGTGTGCTAGTTAGCGTGCTAGTCAGCATGCTAATTAGTGTGCTAGTTAGTGTGCTAGCCGTGGGTTCAGCCCGTCTACAGCCTGTCAACAGGTCTGGAGAAGAGGCTAGTGACGTGACATTAAAGGTAGAGTCAGCTATTGCAAGCTAATTATAATCTGGTCCAATTCACCAAATATCTCCTCGCATTTCACTATCTTATTGTTCTCTGTGCTTCAACACAGCCCTGGCTCTGTACGTAGGAGCATAAACAAAGTGGTCAGGCCATAGAGAGGAGAAATGATATGCGTTCAACAAAAACATGACAATAACATTTTAGAGGCCAAACTCTGCTTGTATCTTTATCTTCCTGTCTCACTCCCTCCCTGCCTGTCTGTCTGCCAAGCTCAGAGTGCTCCCACATGTTCTCCATGCTGTATTTCAGTGTTTACAGGCACCCAGCCCCCCCTCCCGGCTGCTAAGCCTCTCCTCCGGCCTCCATTAATCACCCTCCCCCCAACCCCCCGGCGCTGCTCGCCCACAGACATGCTACATGAGGCCATTTTGAAAGAGTTAACAGATGTCGGCTGCCTGGCCCAGGGCTCCTGACAACGCCCGGGTGATGTATTTGATGTGGAGTTTATTCAGCTCTAATAAACGTATAAAGAATTAGAATAATACTTCACAGATGTACACACACAGACTGTATGGCGGCCGTCTCTTTGAAGAGCAGGAGCGGCCCACATTAGCAGAACCAGGCAGGGATGGGAAGGCTTTAGCGCCCATGGTCTGCTAATCACAATGTCAGGATGTTGTAATGCTTTCTGTTCAGGCACTGGGACAGACGCCCTTTGTTGCTGCCCAGGCCCCTGCTTGCTGGGACAAACAGAACAATAGCCTGGTATTGTCACAACAAGGGGCTTTACCACACGTTAACGGTTTCTACTCCGCCGGCATTATTCTCATTTTTCCTCCTGTACTTAGACGAGGCCAGGCTGGAGGCCTGCATTCTGATCAGGGCACAAAAAATGAGGGAATTACTTTCAAAACAAACAACTTCCATTTGGTTCACAACTAAAGAACAACAAATCTCTGAAATAGCCAGCTGCAGAGCATCTTAACACCCACATAAACCATAAAAACAGCTCCACAGCTCCATGGCGATGCAGAGCGACCGTGCAGAATTTCAGTCAAGGAGAGAGGCAAAAAAAAAAAAGAAAACACCTTATTACTTCTAACTCCTGCAAGCCATTTTGGTCTCCAAAGGTTTCTTAGCGCCCGGGGCCATGTGTCTGCAGTGTTTCGGGAAATGACTTGCCTTCGCACGAACACCGCTATGTTCTGCAGCTCTGCTGCCTCCAGCGTCCCCGCTCAATTTCTCCTTAACCCCTTCCTGCCTCTCGTCTCTGACTCACTGCTACAGAGCCGGCCGTACAATGCTGCCACTTTGTTCTGCACTCCACAGAGCGGGCCCGGCGCGTTCACGAGCTAACGCATTAGCTCCACGTCTAATTTGGCTGCTTAAGCATGTGATGGCTGGCGCACAGGCCGGCCAGCAGAGGCACAAGGTTATATAGGGCGTGTAGAGAGGGGGGGGAGGGTCCCCTCCACCTACTGTAGTGCGAAGTGCGACACAGTTTTCACGCTGGAGTGTACCAACGGTGGATTAAATCTGCAAACTCGTTGACACAACACATAATTAAAACATCTCGCTCCAGGTCAGGAATTTTCTAATTAGCAGCACACTGACAAAGCTGCAGTTCCAAGCGGTTCCACAGGTTACTGCCAAGATGAAAGCCCAGCCCAGGGCACCTTCTGAGGGCCACAGTCACAGGGTCACCCCACTAAACACCCAGAACCTTCCGCCCTAACAAAGAACAGAAAACTTTCCTGCCTGGAAACACAATTCAGTCTCTCGCTCCCTCTCTCCCTCCCTCTCTTTCTCTCTTGCTCTCTCTTTGTTCGACCCAGTAGAAACAAAAGACTATGGGTAGAAACCACATTGTTTTAGATCTATATAATTACATGTTGTACTCCTGGCTATCTATCTGAGGAACTTGTTCAAAGGAGTTTAACAGTAGTATCTCCCTGCTGAGGGAGGCAGCAGAAGAAGTTCTAGATGTTGTAACATCTTTCCTGGCGTCAGGATGGAAGCGGTCAGAACACAAGCGTAAACATCACGTTTGAGTGGTGCTCCGGAGATCTGTCTCTACTCTTTTGTCTCATCCGCACTTTGTACAGAGACAGAAGAGGAGGAGATAGCCTGAGCGATTAGCATGGCCAACTATCTTTGGCTATTCTTAAAGTATGACGAGTTAAACTTTTCCACCATTAAATATTCAGGGCTTTTCATATATAAAATGAACCCAATTAGACCTGGAGAGGGAGAAGTGTAATGAGCCTGCTGTCTTCACAACGCTCGCTAATGAGCCCGTGTTGGTTTTCACACGGTACTGTCGCCGTCCTGAATATGTTGGTGCTGAACAAGAGGGAGGGGTCTTTTACCAGGGCCCAGGGGGGAGGGGTCTGTTACCAGGGTGCAGGGCCTCCGGTGTGTTGTGAGGGGTCCAAAAGGAGGCGAGCTCCATGGACCCACAGACAGACAGATAGACACACGGAGTACGCCACTCTGAGTAACTCCCACAGCCATGATCAGCCCTGCTAGGGGACATAGAGGGACATAGAGGGTCCAGAGGGGGTCTTCAGGGGTCCATAGGGGTCCATAAGGGGGCTATGGGTCACGCCATAGGCTCCACACACCAAGGATATCATCTTAAACTAAAACATACTAGGTGGGAAAAAACATTGTCGTTAACTGAAATAAAATAAAAACGAGGCATTATAGAAAAACTATAACTAACTAAAACTGTATTGTCTGGTTGCAAAACTAAAATAAAATACAATTATATTAATTATAATGATCTAAAATTGTATATTTTTGTTGAGTTTTTACTACACAATAATTTTTGTGAGGTCTGACGTTGGTTGTGTACGCTCGTTACCACGGCTCTACCGCACTACCGCTAACCCTAACCCTAGCCTACCTCTGACCCTAACCCTAGCCTACCTCTAACCCTAACCCTAGCCCTACCCTAGCCTACCTCTGACCCTAACCCTAGCCTACCTCTAACCCTAACCCTAGCCTACCGCTGACCCTAACCCTAGCCTACCACTGACCCTAACCCTAGCCTACCACTAGCCCTAACCCTAGCCTACCTCTGACCCTAACCCTAGTCTACCTCTGTGACTATGGTAGAACTGTTGCTCCGTGGCGAACACCGCCGACTCACACATCAAAGGAAAACTAAAGTAAACCAAGGGAAGCCAACTGTAGTCTCTTAAAGAGGCAGTGATTAAACAAATAACACACGTGTATATATATAGTGTGTGTGTGTGTGTATATATATAATGTGTGTGTATATACATGTATTGTGTGTGTATATATAATGTGTGTGTATATATATAATGTGTGTGTATATATATGTGTATATACATTTATTGTGTGTATATATATATATATATATATATATATATACATGTATTGTGTGTGTATAAACATGTATTGTGTGTGTGTATATAATGTGTGTGTATACATGTAGTGTGTGTGCATATACATGTATTGTGTGTATATATATACATGTATTGTGTGTGTGTATATATATAATGTGCGTGTATATACATGTATTGTGTGTGTAACAGCTATCTCCATATTGACTGATGTAAACCCACACCATTGTCTGACACAATAATTACACTGCAGGAAGGAGCGCTTGATTCGTGCTCCACCTGAGGCGACACCCTGCAGGCGCTGCCCACTGGCGCATCACACACACACCTCTGGGCCGCCTGGCAGCCAGCCAGCACACACACACACACACACAGCCTGCCTTTGCTTCCCAGAGTATCAGTGACTTTGTAACAACTGTAGCAGAACAGCCTGTCGTTAGCCTAGCGGGCTGTTAGCACTAACTTTAGCCTAGCGTGCTGTTAATACTAACTTTAGCCTAGCGGGCTCTTAGCACTAACTTTAGCCTAGCGGTATGGCAAAGCAGAGCGGGCAGGGGGGGTTCAGAGGTTATCACATCAGGTCCCCCTTCCCCACACACACACACACACACGCACACTCACGCACACACGCGCACACACGCACGCACACACACGCACACACACACGCACACTCACGCACACACACACACCCACAGTCACACACACACACACACACACACGCACACGCACGCACACACGCACACACACGCACACTCACGCACACACGCACTCATGCACACACACACACATGCACACGCACACACACCCACAGTCACACACACACACGCACACACACACACACACGCACACTCACGCACACACACACACACTCACGCACACACGCACTCATGCACACACACACACACACGCACACTCACACACACACGCACACTCACGCACACACACACCCAGAGTCACACACACACACACACACACACGCACACACACATACACACACACAATAGTTAGAGAAAACCACAGAATGTCAATACACATGTCCACTGCAGTGTGTGTGTGTGAGCCAGTTCTGTCTGTGACGTTCATTAGTCCAACAGATCCATAATTTATGCCGTGTAAAAAATCCATGTGATCATGAATCAGGATAATGAGAGAAATCAGACCAACTTTTGTTTCATGAAGACATTTTGGAAGCCAGATGTTATGGAAGGCTGCTATGAACATGCTACTGACACACAGGCATGAGAAAGCGTCCATTAGGTAAACGTCCTGAATGCAGTGGTTTTCTCATTCTGACCACATACCTTAAATATCTAAATATCATGAAAACATCACCTCCTCCTCTAGGAGCCGCCTGCCTTCTGCTCAGACTGTCTGTCAAAACCATGTACATCTTAACTGGCCTTGCTGATCGTCCCATGCTAATGCATGGGACCCTGTGCACCACCCACGGCCCTGTGCACCACCCACGGGCCTCTGCTGCTCCACCCACGGCCCTGTGCACCACCCACGGACCTCTGCTGCTCCACCCACGGCCCTGTGCACCACCCAAGGACCTCTGCTACAGCCCTGTGCACCACCCACGACCCTGTGCTCCACCCACGGTCCTGTGCACCACCCACAGGCCTCTGCTGCACCACCCACGGCCCTGTGCTCCACCCACGGCCCTGTGCACCACCCACAGACCTCTGCTGCACCACCCACGACCCTGTGCTCCACCCACGGCCCTGTGCACCACCCACAGGCATCTGCTGCACCACCCACGGCCCTGTGCACCACCCACAGTCCTCTGCTGCACCACCCACGACCCTGTGCTCCACCCACAGCCCTGTGCACCACCCACGACCCTGTGCTCCACCCACGGCCCTGTGCACCACCCACAGGCATCTGCTGCACCACCCACGGCCCTGTCCACCACCCATGGGCCTCTGCTGCTCCACCCAAGGCCCTCTGCTCCACCCACGGGCCTCTGCTGCATCCATCTGCTCCTTCTACAGCCAAGACCGTCACGTCTTCCCGGGGGACGACAGGCCAGGCAGGTAATGAACTGTTGGCTAGAGGTACTCACTGAGACCTACGCTAACTTGTACCATCGGCCAATGACAGGTGAGCCCCACATATTCTCTGAGGACCTGAGAGAGGCCGCTGACTGAGGTGTGCAGGTGTGTTTGGGGTCGCGTGGAGCAGCGTGTACAAACAGAGACACTGCCGCTCTGCTGTGCTCCAATAAGATCCAAGCACAGCAGCATAACAAAGGTTATGTGAAGCGTATTTATTATTACTGTCTCGCACAGCCATCTATTCTTAACTTTTTTTAATTTGGCCCAGCAGAACGCATCGAGCAGCGAGGGGAAAATGAGGCGCAGCCGAAAAGTGCGACTTGGATTTAATATTTTATAATTGCCAAGGGACATTCCAAGATCAATGAATTTCTGCCCGAGACGAACATCAGAAAGAGGAGTGCTTCAGTCTTCTTAGGGAGCGTTGGTCTGTTTAATTCCAGTGTGATGCACGAGCCCCCCCCGTCCTGAGCCCATGGGCTGTGCTGCAGGCTGCCATCGCTTTTAATGGGTCGCCATGAGAACGGGCTTGTCAGCCAATAAGCTGTGCTCGCTAATGGATCGCCTGTTTGCTCACCAACTCCTGCTAATTTTGGAGAGACAGCCACCGTACTGGCCCCAGACCAGCCGTACTGGACCCAGACCAGCTGTACTGGCCCCAGACCAGTCGTACTGGACCCAGACCAGCCGTACTGGCCCCAGACCAGCTGTACTAGCCCCAGATTAGTACTTCCAATAAGGCTGGTCTGGGGCCAGGTGGAGAGGGTCTTCAGCAACACACACTTGTGACGATGAGGCTCCAGCTGTTAACATGATCACTAACCCTCAGGTGGCTCCAGGATCTCCATGGTTAACCAGGTGGTGATGTGACCTCCATACCAGGCTGCTACCTGCCTGTCTGTCTGCCTATCTGCCTGCCTGACTGTCTGCCTGTCTGTCTGCCTGCCTGTCTATCTGCCTGTCTACCTGTCTGTCTGCTTGACTGTCTGCCTACCTGTCTGTCTGCCTATCTGCCTGTCTACCTGGCTGTCTGCCTGTCTGTCTGTCTATCTGCCTGTCTACCTGTCTATCTGCCTGTCTGCCTGCCTGTCTATCTGTCTGTCTGCCTGTCTGCTTGCCTGTCTGCCTGCCTGTCTGTCTGCCTGTCTGTCTGCCTGCCTGCCTGTCTGTCTACCTGTCTATCTGCCTGTCTGCCTGCCTGCCTGTCTGTCTGCCTGCCTGTCTATCTGTCTGTCTGTCTGTCTGTCATAGACTCAGTTGTATGTAGTTTAAAAGAAGCATATCAATACAGAGACCAATAAACGTCTAGTATTAGTGTACATACGTCGCCTACTAGGTGTAGTAAAGCATGTAACCAGGTAAAAAGGTAACCAGCTGACACAGTCGGAGGGAAACAGTGGTGGGCGGGGCTAATGCAGGCAGCCTATCAGGACGGCCCAGAGCCGAACAGATCCAACCGGTTAGAGGCGTTGTGAGCGTCGCTGTGGGAGACCAGTGGAGGCGATCAGATGCCCCCCCCCCAGACTGGCTTCAGAGACTGCTGCTATCGCTGGTCACCATGGTACCCAGGCAGCCCCGAAAAACAGCAGTGAACACCATTCTTCACAAATTTAATTATATCAAGATTAACAAGGGAGGTAATTAATTTCTTTAAGATGGGTATCTTTTAAGTGCCTCAGGCACTGCTTTGTTGTCAAAACTGTATATTTAACCATTATTTCAGGGCAAACTTAAAGGCAGGGAGCATTGCTAAGCATGAATATGGTAATACAGCTTCTTATCTCAATGATTACTTTACAGCAATACGGAAATGCACACATTTATATACATATATCATTGGAAAGTCTGTTTAAGGGTGTATCATCTACAGTTCAGTGGAGTTAAGTTAAGGTAGTATTATATTAGCTTGATTTGTGTCGTCATGTAGTATTATATGATGTAGTGTGTCGTCATGTAGTATTATATGATGTAGCTTTGTGTCGTCATGTAGTATTAAACTGAACCACATTATAATATTACTAATTAATGTTTCAATAACTTTATCAATGATCTCTTAACCTTCCACAATGACCTCCTGACCCCTCCAGAGGTGGGGAGCAGCTTTGAAGGCCAGACCTGATCAGGCCCACCCAGAAGCCCTGGGGTGTGAGGGGGTTCAACTCCAAGCCAACAGGTCCTGGGTTTGAACCCAGACATGTCAGTCATAAGCTTGCATGCAGCATGGTGGCCCAGAGCTCCTCAAGCATTATAGCTGCAGCCACAACCAGCACAGCACTCACCTAACACTAGTGGCTACATCTGGTTAGCGCTAGCTTCAATCTGGTCTGCAAGCTGGAGATAGCTACAGCCAGGTTGTGCATATGTGTGTGACAGAGAAATAGATGAGAGAGAGAGAGCACAAAGAAGAGAAATACAGAGAAGGGGTAGAGAGAGAGGGAGAGAGAGAGAGAGAGAGAGGCATGATTTTGCTGTCCAGCACCCAGAATGCACTGCTGCCCAGAGAGGACCTCACTGTCAGAGGTCGTGCCTGTGGTACAAGTACAGTCCTGGGGGGAGGGGCCTGTGGTACCAGTACAGTACTGGGGGAGGGGCCTCATGCTGCTCACATTCCAATCAACCTTTGATGTCCCGCCCTGCTCTGTGATTGACAGCAGGCTAACCCCCCCCCACTCCCCCGGCTGAAGTGTTAATGGTCCCCCCTCCCTCCTGCTTCTATGGCGACACAAAATACCCCAGGACACGAGAGCCCCCCCACGGTGCGGTGCTCTTTTAACCCCAACGTTAGCAAACATCTGCCATGCTAACAGGCTGCAGCTGACCCCTGACCCCTGACCCCTCTTAACATCAGTACTGTGTTGGAGGAGAGGGGAGGGGGGGCAGGATGGAGAAATCACATTTCCGCATGTGTGTGTGTGTGCGTGCATGTCTGTGTGCATATAGGGTCTGCATATAAACATCCTCTTACTATCTGATTCTAGTGTGGGGCGGGGTCGTGGCCCTGGCACTGACCTGAGGGGGAGGGGGCGTGGCCTTCCTGCGGGGTCCAATGGCAGCGAGGGCGGTCAGGTTGGCATCCCTTTGTCTGATCTCGGCCAGCTCCTGCTGCTGCAGCTGCACACACACACACACACACACACACACAGGTTCGTCATGACAACGTCACAATGACGTCACAGCGCACATTACAAACTATGATGATGTACGGGGCGTGAACCACCAAAGATCACGTGATTACTGGGATAATCCTCTCTCATGGTACTGAATGTTTTAGCTAGCTAACGTCATGTAGCATAAAGTTCACGCAGATCCTTTCCCTCCAGTGGGCCTAGATTGCATACCGTCTCTGCCTGCATTTATTACCCATTTTGTCTGTTTTGAACAGCTATAAAACTTGTTGTGTTCTAGTTAGTAGTGCATCCATCACACATCTATGTGTTCCTATCTAGTTAGTAGTGCATCCATCACACTACATCTTAGTGTTCCTATCTAGTTAGTAGTGCA
>JAODUH010000018.1:6653798-6667433 GCA_027564835.1 Typhlichthys subterraneus | reverse complement strand
TTACTGCTAAAGAAATAAATATGTTCTGCATAGACAGGATTCAGACAGGAACATCAAGACAGGCTTGAGCATGAGACTTCAAACAGTCATTTTGAAATTTAAGCCTCTACAGACAAAAGTGTTTGTTTTAATATGCTGCTTAGATTTATTAACCCATGCATGCGACCCAACGCATACACAAGCAGCTGCATCGTGAAAGGAATTGTTCATTAGGGTTGGGAATCGATTACATTTAATCGGTTCCGGTTCCGCTTATCGAATACAGTTCTTAGCGATTCCCGGTTCTGATTCCAATATTTTTGGGAGAAGAAATACAAAATATTTCAAGAGGGAAAAGTTTCTAACTTTTCATTTAGGCTATAATCAGTCAAATCAATGTCTATGTTGGTGACACTGTCTGGATTCAGGAAGGTTTCTTTTTCCCTTCATTTATAAAAAATAAGATAAATAAGAATAACCTTTTTAAATGTAGATAGGTGTTAATGCATTTAATTATTATAATTACATACTGTACGTTTACAGCATTTAACTATATAAGAACAGTTTACAAAGTTGAGTACATTAACACATCACATGTTTACCAGCTGGTTAGAACTCAACACTAACATTAACATTTAGGCCCAAGTGCACCAAAGCTGACCTTGTATGTCAATATGCTACTTACAGTATTAATCTTGTTTAATGTCTGCTTTCCCATTTAGAATTGAATCCAATCTGTAGAATTCTCATGCATTTCTTGAATTTCTTTCTTCAGATAATTCTGTTCATGATCATGTAATGACCTGGACAATGTTACATGCATTGTCAACCTTTTGAGTTTAGGCATAGGCCTAACGTATCGTTGTTCAGAGAGCAAAAATACGATCGATTATGTTGTGGACACATAACTAAAAATATACAAAAATATATTTATTGTTTTAGCGTGGCTTAAGTTCTAGCTGGTTATGCCGGTGCACTACACAGCGCATTCAGCTCCACTACCAGCAGAGCTGGAGCAGAGGAAGGGTTCATTTGATTTTGTTTGTTGTGAACGCTTTCGTCATATATACGGAAGTTGATCTGATGGATGTGGGTTAGGAAAGAAACAAGAAATAGACGCCTTAAAGAGGTAAACAGAAGTGTCTCGTCAGTTCTGGCATGCTTGCTTTTTCACACAAGTTAAGTAAAATTTGTCAAATTACGTAACATTATTTGAGCTGTCGTGTATCAGTTGCTTGTCTGCGTAACTTGCAACCCGGTTGCCCAGTGGATAGCAGTGGCCTCACAGCAAGAAGGTCCCGGGTTCGAAACCCAGTCGTCCCGGCATTTCTGTGTGGAGTTTGCATGTTCTTCCCGTGTCTGCGTGGGTTTCCTCCGGGTGCTCCGGTTTCCCCCACTTAACTATCTAAAAATATGTCAGGTTCACTCTCCAGCCAGTGTCATGTGACCGGGCACTGATGAATTTTGCTAGAATTTTGCTAGTTACAATAAAAGCAGCTTTACCTGAGTGTGCTTGGAGGATTTAAAATATATCTAGTAGGGGGCAGATCAGGGCCAAATCATCCCTGGCTGAAACCGGAATATTTTCCTTGACTACCTTCAAATTTCCACAACAATAACAGAAACTTCTGTTTAGAAACTTCCTGTTCGATCCTGTCCCCACGTTCATGTGCTGTATAACATGTGTACACGTAATTTCTGAGGACGCACACAAATTATGCTCCAAAGGAACGCAGGATATGCGCCAGATACGCATAGTAGCCTTCTTGCGTATGTGTAATGAAATGTTAAAAGTATATCATGGGCTTGGCCATTTTTAACTACTTTCATATAATGACTTCTAGAAGCATTTTTGTAATACTTATCAAGTATTTTATGTCTCTAATATCAGCTTACTTTACCATATTACCATACCAATTACCATAATCAATCAGGATTCAACTAGATAAAATAATTCTGAATGTTAAAAGAATAAAGGAAAGATAATTTGCACAGATTATATTACAGTCTAAAAATGACGGTTCATAATGATCTAATACTTGATATTGCACAATAGCATGGCTTATCCTCGCGATAACACACACAGACAACGACATCAAACGCAACTCAAACCAACCGTTAAAGCAATCTCAAATAACCAAAGAAAGAGAAAAAGAGGACAGGCGTACAGCAGTAGATAATGGAAAACACATGCGGTCGGTTCTGACATATCCCACATGGTGATGGAAAATATGAGCAACAAGACTGCAGCTCTGCCAAGTCAACGTTCGGCCTCTCTTAAGTCCAAACAAGGCAAATTGTGAATCAATCAACATTACACTTCTGTTTTTTTAGAGCACCTGCACTATCTATGCTCCAAATCTGTGGAATATTCACGTGTTCTAAAAAGCTATTTAGAAGAAAGAAATATAGAATGAGACAATTATGATTAACAGATGTCCCTTTGTGTATCCTGCTTTCAGAAATAGTTACAAGTACAAGTAGCCTGCCGGGGTCTGATGATGATCACTCATGTCCTTATCCAGCAAGGAATGCTGACTTCTAAAGTCTAGGACTACTATATCTTACATGGGTCAGTCAGGGGCCATAGGAAAGTGTTGTTTGATCTGCTACGAGGGCGCTTCAGCTCTGACCTTTGCATTCTTTACTGTTCTTCCCTTTTTGGTTGTTTGTAATGTTTGCGATGCATGCAAATTAAGCTTACATGACGGTCACACCCTACTGTCAGCGATAACGGTGTGGCAGAATTGCTTCTCACAAAAAAAAAAAAAAAAAAAAAAACAATTTCTAGTGCCGTTCTTTTCAATAGAGACAAGTTAACAGGCCAAAGCCCATATGAAACTTATACGGAATCTCAGGCCAGATGTCTAATTTGGAAAAAAAGTGACCCAATCACCAATAGACCATGAAATAAATATATTGAAATAAACAGCATTTTATACAGATGACATACATCATAATCCAATCAATCACCCTACAATGACTAAATGGCTGCCCAGAGAGCAGCTGAAAAGTAGACCGTGGAGTCACTGCTGGCCATCAGGGTAGACAGACAGTCACCGATGACCATCACAGGAGACAGTCGCTGCTGACCATCACGGGAGACAGACAGTCACTGTTGGCCAAGAGAGGAAGCCATGAGAATGGTATTTGGTGGTAGAAGGCTGAGGGCAGACATGTTGATCTGCAGTAGTTTGGCCAACAGCCTCCTAACAAAGCGTGACATTTCTGCGCATTTTTGGCAGTAGAGGCGCTGTCCGGGTCCAGTGAGCTGGGCCTGGTGGATTTCATAGACATTTTCTCTGTAAAAATAAGGGAAGTGGAGGGGGCAAGATGGGTGAGTGGAAAGAAGAGAAGGGAATCAAGCTTCACATTCCACAACTCCCCAAACAGAGACGTGTTTGGTTCATGTTGGGGGCCAGAAAGAACAACTGCCAAAGAGCATTCCTTGACTGACAAAAGGAAAATCCCTTTTACAGTCACAAAAGCACATTGGAGAGTGGGGGGGCAAGGTGGGCTCTCCAGGGAATTGACAACAGCTACTTACTGTAAACAAGTAAACTAACAACAACAACAAAAGGTCTGCAGACACCAAGCTGAATTTGAGGTCAATAGCACCCCTTTTCCTCCAACGCAATTTGAGGGCCGGTTCGGAGCCGTACCCAATCTCAAGCCATTTCTTTGCGTTTTGACAGCAAAAGCACCGGCTCTCGGCCAGGAAAACTCGCTCCATAGAGGCACCAACTTGAAGCTGGGCTGGAAACTGGAGCCGCTTATGTACGGGGCTAGGGGCGGGATTTTCGTGGCAAAGTCAGAGACCAAGAACAGCTTTGATCACCATTAAAAACCATACTGATACACACAGCTAGACTACAGCACTGATGTAAAAGCTAACAATGTTCCCTGGAAGAGACCAGTTGTCTGCTTGCACTGTGATCGACAGAAATACAAAATAAAGGCCGATCGGTGATAGGCTGGCGTAGTTACGAAATTACTGGGAACTTGGGAAACAGAAGCTCGGTGACGGTGGATAATGCTGTTGTTACGGTACGGTAAGTTCCACTAATGCTGGGTGAGTTTTATTTCAAAATGTTTCGTATTTTTTTCAGCCACATATGCATTTCTTAGCTGTTTAGCGAGCTGTGTATTACTCATAAATGTTAAAGGCGATATAGCTTTTTCTTGGGTATTGTTAGTTGACGGATAGCTAGCCAACTAGCTAGTTAAAATATAGTTGGTATACCGTAGTGGTCACATTTGTATTTAAAGCATCGATCTCGTTTTCATTTTTTCTAGAGCTGTTTGCCAATGATGCCGACAAGGACCAACTGTGACCATTGGACAAACACCGTCTAGTGAGCTCAAAGCTGCTTTGGTAGATGTATTGTGCTAGGTAGCTAATGTAGTCTGTCACAACAGACGCAATGAAATCATTGTAATATTGAAATGCGTGCAGGATATACAATATAGGCTATTGTATTAATGTGCACTGATACTGTTATTGCTGCCTTACATTACATACTCTAGTATACATTCTGACCATCAGTCATTACTGTGTTTTAAACTTAAATATACCTTTGTATTTCATTGTCACTGTACATGTAATCAGTGCAATGACAAAATTGAGTCTAATCTAATATTACTTCAACTACCACAGATTTGATGGCAGGAACGTCAGCATACTTGCACAAATTTTTTGGGTGTAGTGAAAATGTTTGTCAATTGTTATTGTACACAGGAGACAGGAATCGTGAGCATGAGGTGACGCTAGGCAGTATCTGGCAGATGATCAGGAGCATGAATTATTCCTTACTGTAGAAGAACAGACAAGTGATTTGACATGGGGAGCCGTGGTGTCTGTGATGGAGGCTCAATCCAATGATGTCAATGATGACAATAAATGTGTTGTACAAAACCTTTATTGAAATTGTATATGTTTAATGCACTCTAATATTTATTTTCATTATTTAGGTACTATTTCATTATTTAGTTACTTTTTGTACTACATTTATTTATTTTCTTCAAAATAAACCTTAATATACATGTCTGTCAGTATATCAATAGAAAATGTATACAAGTGATGACAGTCCCACCAGTGGTGAGAACATGTAACCAGACAATATATGGCCTCTGCATTCATCTGCAAGACAACCTGCAAGACAACCTGCAAAGATAGAAATCGATGCATTATCCACTGGACTTGCTTAACTGCAATATTATATACTTTGATTATATATTTAAATTATGATACATAGCTAGCATGCTAGGTAGGTAGAAATATGCTATTGACATCCATATACTGGCAGTGAACTATGTTGCAAAAGCTAGCATTAACATTGTGTGTAATCTTTAATACAAATCAAATGTCTTAGGTAGGCTAATTACCTTTATTCTTGAACATAATCGCCATCCATATCAGCCGCGATGAGCAGCACAAATAAGTTGTGTTTGGATGGCAATGTAGGTGAGCAACACGCTGTTGTTGAAGGCGGAGACATATATAATGACGTAATGACGCGGCTCTAGCTCAGCCAGGCAGTGGAAAACCAAACCGGTTCTCAGAAGGTTCGCAAGTTGAACCAACTGCAAACCGGCGCTAGCACCAGCCAAAACCAGCACTAGGTTCGCGTTGGTGGAAAAGGTGTATAGTAGGAAATATTAGCCCACTGTGTGCCTTATTTGTCTAGCAATGGTTTATCCAAAACCCTGCAGTCAGAATTCAGTCTGTGTGTCTGGGGTTTGCTGTGTTTTCACTAGCTGGGTTTACATGGACACTGTCACTTTGAACGAAATCCTTCTGATTAAAGATGTCACGTTACCGTTTACATGAAATGTTATCTAATACAGTCTGGTGTTTACATGCACCGTCTTCACAATTAATTAGAACAGATGTTAAACATGCGCACATTATGTAGGATAGGTAATGTAACGTGTCCCGCTAGCAAGAAGGCTAAAACCCGCATGTCTCTATCGCAGGCACAGGCACGTCAGGAAAAGTGAGGCTATTTTTGGGAAGATCAGAACACCCGTCATTTGGCCAGCATTTTTTTTATTTTACCCAGAACCAAACCCGAAAATACAAACATTAAGACAAAAAAAAAATAGGAATAATAATTTAACCGACCCGATGCAGGACTCCATTATAGATTAAGTCACCGTAGCTCCCATTCCCTTTTTTGTGTGTGTCGCAAATGTTTTGTCCAGACTTGTAGAGTGTCTTTGCAGAATATCACCTTGTCTCCATCAATTTGGCATTCACAAAACAGTAGACTAAGGTTTAAGACCTACATGGTTCAATCTTCTTTCAATTGGTTTATGGAACTGTTTATACTAGACCCCTCCGCATCTGAATTCTGTTCCGATTGAGTGTTGATATGGTGCATCCCCCCCCCCCCCATGTTGATGAGTCAAACTGTTAAGGCCTGGTGAAAAAGCACTCACTTCACCTCTACCATCGGCATGAACAGACTGCATATGCTTAAAAATATTAAAAGATCTAGTGTATGCATAATGTATGCATAATGTTAAAAAAAAAAACAATGTCAGTCATGGTGCCAGTCTATTTATGCACTAAATGACACAGGGTACATACAACGTATCAAAGTACAACCATAATATTATGTCGTACTTACAGTGCCTTAGCATAGGTTAATAACCAGGGTAGCACACTGGAATGAGGCCATTGTAAAGCAAAGCGCCAGCCTGCTACAACAAATGTACCTTTATGCCAGGGCCCAGACAGCAGAGGACTAGCTGAGCAGGTGAAGCTGGTGCCAAGCTACACCATCTGATCTTTCACAGAGTTGGCCTTTCCTGTAATATTCATGTGTGTGTGTCTCAGGCCACAGAAAGTCATATTTACCGGCTGCGGTGCAATGGCGTTTCCTGTTTTGCCAGGCCCTGTGGCCTCGCCAGGCCACAGCCATGCAAGCCGCTTACTCTTAAATGGCTCACACCACAACAGCTGTGATGCTAACCCTAATTAACTACATGAGAGTCTTGATTGTTTCAGGACAATTATTGTGCCACACCATCCAGTGATAGTCTTTGTTTTAGTAGAAAAGGTATAGAAATTAAACTAGAGGGTTTTCATGGACGACCATGAAACACAAATCACAAACAGAACAAGAACTTCCTCCTGCATTACGTACAGAAATTATGTCACATTTAAAAAAAATCTACAATCCACCATTCATTTGACAATAATACAATGTTATGACTTGCTATTCTCTACAAACAAAAACTGATGAAAATCTCCCGGGAGGATGTATTTGTAATTTAAATTCTTATTGGTCAAAATCGTTCAAATGGATAACTAGTTGTTAGTTAGCCTAAAACATTTGAAAGTTTAAAAGTTAAAATATTGAAAGCAGCAATCTCAATATGAATGCTGGCATACTAATGTATAACTAATGTATAATTAAAAGAAAACTAAGCTACAGAGTTGCATACTCAGACTGCAGTGGAAAAACAATCGTTTCCTCATTAAGCACAGAGAGTGCCTTGGTAAAGAAGCAGAACGGTCCAGTATGATAGAGGGTCTTTTCTCACATCCTCTGGGTTTTTAGCACCTGGCCTTTAGCTCCTGACACCATCTTAACACTGGGCGTGAGAATGGCCAGCAAACGGAATCATGCATTCTGAAAGAACGCAGCTAAGTGTCTTAGCACTGGTACTAAAAAGTAGGTGGTGGGGGCAGAGAGCGTATGTGTGCGTGTGTGTGTGTGTCAATATTGGCTGGTCCGGTTTAACAGAGATGGAAATGACACCAGCAGCTTTACAGTGTGGACGTGCATTAGCTAAGCATGATAGCTAGCTAAGCCCTACCTCCACATCCTGTAGGCTGAAGTCGTTCTGGTCCTTGAAGCTGGTTGCCCCGGCGCTCAGCTCCATCAGCATCTTGGCGATCTCGGGCTTTATGGCGGCGGTGAGGCGTCCAGCGGCCTCCATGACGTGTTCCTGCACATCCTTCAGTTGCATAGCTGCTTTGGAGTAGTGGCAGTTCCTGAACACGCCGCTGAACAGGTCCGTGAGGAAGGCGCTGGCCCGGCAGAACACGTTGAGGGCGTCCAGGTACTTGGAGATGCCCTGCTGGATGTCCGCTACTGCGGCCGCCGCGCCCGATGGCGGGGGGTGGCAGGCGGCCGGCAGGCCCCCCCCGGGCCCCATGGTCGAGGAGGCGGCCAGGGGAATGCCCAGGGTGGGGCTCAGCTCTGGCATCTGGTAAAGCTGCTGGTGCTGTTGCACTTTCTGCTTGGACCCGCCTAGCAAAAAGCGCCGCTTGTAGTCCATTTTACTTTCCTGCGCGCTGCAACAATACATATGTGGTGCACCAGCACCGGCGGGCTGCGTGTGCCGCTGGGCTTCGTCCCCGTCACGCAGACAGATAAGCCACACACGCGCGTGCGCACACAGCGGTCCCGGCACCACCTGTTCAGGTTATGTAACAGGATGGCAGGATGCTCATCTCCTCAAGCCGTGTGGAGAGGCTGCAGAGACTGGAGCGGTGGCAAACCTAGAGCGCTGCTTACATGCAGCCCTGCTGCGGCACAGGAGAGCACTCTTCACGGCCTTAGCCCTCAGCTCGGAAGCGTGGAGCGTAAGGAAATGTGGAAAGATGTGGAAAATGCTCCTGGGTCTTACTATCACAGAGAGCCACCGTCAAAAGCTTCAAAGTGCAATTCAAATGACCATTCCTCCAGTGGAAGGCAGAGGAGAAAATATATATTTGTTTAGTATATAGAGTGTATACACACACACAAACACACCTCTGTACCAGTACACAGCAAATAAAAATAGCAACTCTTTTAAAAGTTTTAAGCAAAAAGCTTTTGGAGGGAAAAACACGACACTGGTCAACAGCAGGACTAGAAGGAATTAATAAAAGTAAATTTAAGCAGAACTACTGCTTCGCTTGGCTCTCTGCTTGGTCTAGTCTGAGGACAGATCCGGTCTGTCTCAGCTCGTCTTCACCAAGCAGGTCTGGCAGTGGCTGGCTACTTTGTCTCTCTGTCTGGAGTGTCTGTTGGCCTCTTGGGTTCGTGGGCCACCTGGTTCTGCTGGCTGAGGTAGTTGATAGTCAGGTGGAAACAAGTGTGCTTCCAGACCTCACTGCTCTCCGCAGACGCAGATCACACAAAGGAAAGCCAAAGTGAATCTTGAAGGCCTCTATGTCATTTCCTGCAGGAGAGGAAGGGAGAAGGTTAGCATGGAGTCAAACAGGAAGGATGAGCTATGTTCCAAGATTTTCTGGAAAAACATTTCCAGAGCAATGTTTCTCAACCCGGGTCAAAAGTATTAGATAAGACATCAGACATCATTTTGAATTACATTTAAGTTAGAAAATGATAACTGTCTAGCATAGTAATTTGGGCTCTTTAATTTTATATTATTATTATTAATAATAATAATAATAATATAATAATAATAATAATAATAATAATAATGCCAGATAATATTCACTTTGCTATCAGTTTTATTGAACACTTGCAGGAGGATGCAAACTGGTTGTTTGTGGCCTGGGTTTCATTTATTGTGTAAGGGCTGTAGGTGCACTTAAAGGCAGGGTCAGTCATTCTTGAAAACACTTGCTAAATTCGAGCTCAAATCAAAACATCATCCTTCCGCAGCACCAGCTCTACACATCAAAATGCATTGTGAAGCTAAGCGCAGTACTACAGCTTTGTTGTTGTGAGTGGTGTTCGCCACTTTGTTTATGTTCCCATTTACGGAGCCAGGACTGTATTGGATAATTTTTCAACACGTACAGAGAACTGCTAGGAGATGTTTGGTGAACTTTACAAATATGTATTAGCTTACAATTAGCATGCAATAGCTGACTTTATCTTTAAGGCAATCACATGGATATCACTACCAGTTTAGAGGAGAGCTCACTTCCCAGCACTAGTGTTGTCAAATCAGCTGGGATCTTAAATTGAAGACAATAAATAACTACATATAAAATTAAATGACATAATATCCCCCTGTAAAGCTTGCTGTTCTACAGGGGGTTCTTCTTAGAATATATTATATGCTACCAAAGAACTTTGCTGCAAGATGCTTCCAGGACAGCTATGAACATGACTAGCTGTATTGTAACACAACCATAATGGAAGCTAGGTGGAAAACCTAAAATATAGGTATGAGCTGGTTGGTTAACAGGTGTTAGTTAGCCTAAACCAGTGGTGCCCAATCCTGGTCTTGGAGAGCTACTGCCCTGCATGCTTTAGATGGCCGTTTCTCAATATGTTTTCTTATCTGTTCGTGCGTTTTTGTGAAACGTCATCATTCACAGCCAAGGACTTTTCCAATTCACAAGTTAGCATCTAGCCAAGAACGAATAAAATACCAGGAAGTGTTCTCGATTCACGGTTTTACCAAGATGCATCCAGTGGTGACTTGTGTGTGAACTCATCCGGAATATCCCAGAATGCATTTTGAATCAACAAGTGGCAATGGCAGTCGAGAAAACAAACAATACAAGCTATACTTTTCTAAATACTACTGTTATTGTGTCAAAAAAATGCTGTTTTAAGGGTTTTCGAAGCAAGAATATACATGTTTTAACTTCCAATCTGTGGTCGATTTATCAAGATGGAGTCTAGTTTAAAATTTGCTACAATGATTTCGTAGATGTGAGGTCCCGCTTACAGACCAGGCTGCCATGATACCCCGCCGGCTATCAAGCTTTCAGTGTCCCTAGTATTGCGCAAAAGCCTAGAACGATAGTCAAAAATATGCATTTCAATCTAGATCTGTCCTCGCATTCTTGCAAGACAATTCTCAGAAGGACACTTAGCAAGAGCGTACCTCTCAAGTACACAAGTTCTTCTTTATCCCATCGTTCTTGGAATTGAGAAACAGCCGATGTATCCATGCTTCAACACACCTGATTGTAATTAATTGGTCTATGTAGAAGCCTGACAACGACCCATTAATTTGAGTGGAGATGGAGCAGGGAGACATCTAAAACATGCAGGGCAGTAGCTCTCACTCAGAAGAAAACAGCAGTGACATGAAGAGTCTGCAAGAAGCCATTGTTGGAAGGCACAATGATAGAGCTCCACTCAGTAGGAGTCACAATTGGCCCATTCAAAACTGCTTATGACTACTTTGTTTCTTTATGAATAAAACATTGCCCGTTTTCATGATTAGGGAAATGTTGACAGCGTCAGCGTGCATCCAACACCTAGTGCTGAGGCAGCAATAATTAAGCTTATTCACGCAAGGTCACACTGCCATACTACTAATACTGAAAGAAAAGAACAACTACCATTAGAACGAAAAAAAACAGACCAGTTCTGGAATACATTGCAGAAATAGTCTGTTTCACATAACTCTTGCCATTGGTGCTACATTTATCTTGTTAAAGAGCACCAAGCGTAGGCCTAGCCTTGAACAACCACCATCAAATAGAGAGCTGTAATCATTTAACATGTTAATCTAAAGCGCAGGTAGACCTTTACTGTTGTAATCCTACTGAGACAAGTTCACTCAGAGAATGGCAAACGTCAACATTAGGGTTATCTGGTGGAACGGCAGACTTATCTGGCAGATAACAGCGGCAGCGTTTTGGGATGAGAGGAGCAGTGACTCATGGAGGAAAAATATTAAACTAAATAAACGTGTGTCCGGGTCCGCTCCCGGGCCCCTGGGGCTGAAAGCGGACTTTATGTATGCATAAACGAACATTCCACCGCGCTAAAGGGTTAACGCCAACCGGTCCATTGAACTTCCAACCTTACTTCCTTTCACAAACACAAGGGGCGCGCCACTGGTCGCACAGCGTCCGCCACCATCGGCCTCTAGCCCAGAGAGAAGGCTTCTCTCAAACGCACACATGCATGCGCCGCGCACACACACGTCATACACTGCAGGGCCAAGGGAAACCATCGAACCTACCCGTGAAGGGAAAAGCTTGGACAACCTTCCCGTTTCAGTTTAACCCTTACTGTACCAGGCTGGCTAACCATGATCATCAAAAACTAAAGAGCCTTTATTTACATGTTCACACACACACACCTCTCTCTATGTCTTAATCTACTCACTTTAGGTCACCAAATCCCTAACCTGCAGCAAGGGTCAACACCACTTTCACTGGGCTGATCAAATTGCTCGTGTCAACAGCGTAGCTCACTAGCGTAGGCTCTGTTAAGACGCATGAATTTAAAAGGAAGATACATGACAGTCGACTGCTAATTTAGTGCGTTTAGGTAGACAACACAGCGGTGTCCAAGCATCACGTTTGGCATTGCCCACTGTAATTTAAAACGGTAACGAATATGGATTGGGAGTGTAATTGTAATCACCTACAATGTCATTGGTCTTTTTTAATGTGGGTTCCATGGAAGCATCTGCGTTATGCAAAATCAAATGTATAATTATTTATTTATGCTTAAGGCAATGATTCGATATTCATTTGACAATATCACATACTTTCCTTCAATACAATTGAATTCAGTAACAATATATCACTATCACAAAGTCACTATGCATAAAACTAGGGGTGTAATGGTTCTGAAACCAAAACAGCAATACAAACGTCCAAGACTTGTATATTTTACGGAGCTTTTATTTTGAAGTCAATAAATCTGTTTACCCCGAACACAAGACATTTTTTTTAAACTTGAATGAGAGCGGATATGAGAGAGGAGCGTGGCAGTGAATGATTAAAACACACGGCAATAGTTAAATCATGCATATTGGTTTATATTTCACTATTACATTTCAGATCATCAGCCTGCGCTTACACGATTTCCCGATCGCTTAGCCATGCTTTTCAAATGTGCGTTTAAGTGCTGTAGTCAACATTACCTTATATAGGCTACTGTCGCTGTATTTTGTAACCATTTTCTCTGTGACAGAAATACTTTAGTACAGCAAATGTCTTGTACTCATCTCAATCGTAAGTGGCTGTAGTGGTCAGTAAATAAATCTACTGCCTTTGCCTTTGTTTAAGCCATTGTTAACCACGTCTGAATAACAACATTCAATTCTATGCCGTGAGAAGAATAAACATCATGGACGACGACAGGTTAATTTTTTTATTGCTTATGTTTACGGGCAATTCGAGAAAGTACAAGGTGCAAAGTTTAAATTGCAGTCGTTTTGTGAGTGGAAATGTACGGAAGCGTATTGCTGCCAAGTAAGAAAAAAAAAAAAAAAAGATAAGTATCACGTTATAACGTGAATTGTTTCACGTTAAAACGTGATAAGACAGTTTCACGTTATAACGTGATAAGACAGTTTCACGTTTTAACGTGAAAAGAGTTTCACGTTTTAACGTGAAAAGAGTTTCACGTTTTAACGTGAAAAGACAGTTTCACGTTATAACGTGATAAGACAGTTTCACGTTTTAACGTGAAAAGACAGTTTCAATTTAGAACGTGAAAAGATCGTTTCACGCTATAACGCTATAACACAGTTTCACGTTATAACGTGATAAAACAGTTTCACGAAATGATGCTACATCCAGAGGGTCGGACTCATTCTTTCTTCTATATAGCTAGGACTGCACGATTATGGCCAAAATGATAATCCCGATTATTTTGATGAATAATGAGATCGCGATTATTTATCGCAATTATTCATTGATTTTATGAACAATGTATTTTTATTGCACTCACATTATAAACAGACCACGGAAATCACTTCTAT
>JAODUH010000018.1:6616883-6641045 GCA_027564835.1 Typhlichthys subterraneus | reverse complement strand
ATACGGCATGACATCACACGTGAGTGTTCATACGGCATGACATCACACATGAGTGTTTATACGGCATGACATCACACATGAGTGTATATATGGCGTGACATCACACGTGAGTGTTTATATGGCGTGACATCACACATGAGTGTTCATACGGCGTGACATCACACGTGAGTGTTTATATGGCGTGACATCACACGTGAGTGTATATATGGCGTGACATCACACGTGAGTGTTTATATGGCATGACATCACACGTGAGTGTTTATACGGCATGACATCACACGTGAGTGTTCATACGGCGTGACATCACACGTGAGTGTTTATATGGCGTGACATCACACGTGAGTGTTCATACGGCATGACATCACACGTGAGTGTATATATGGCGTGACATCACACGTGAGTGTTTATATGGCGTGACATCACACGTAATGTCACGTGTGATGGGCAGGCTGCTTACCTCACAGTGGTAACACTCCACATGGTAGTCTTTGTCCATGGACACGACACGGATGGTCTCCTCAGAGCCCTGGGTGGACAGACACACAGACACACATCCAGGACATCACTAATCACATATGTGAGGGAATAATACTGATCTATTCATGTTCATAGAGAGAGAGAGAGAGAGAGAGAGAGAGAGAGACGAACAGACAGACAGACAGACTATACCTGAGCGGGGAGGATGGGCTGGTTGCAGAACGCACACTTTGGGGCAAACACCCTGTATGGAAGAAGAACAGTGCAAAATGACATGCACACGGCTATCAGACCCAGGCAATATCACTTTAGCACACTGCAGTACATAGGCAGGGTAGGGAATTAGGGCAGTCACACAGCCCATCTGTAAACCAAGTGGTGTGACCTGTAATTACTTACGTGTGGTAGTCTTTCACGCAGTAGATGTTGTTCTCCACGTCCACGGTGAACGGCACTCCGTCCAGACCCTCTTTGCACACCACACAGCGGAAACAGCCGGGGTGGTAGGACTTGCCTAGCGCCTGCAAGATCTACACACGCACACACACACACAGTGAGACACGGGGGTCCTTGGCTGCACGGGGGGCTACAAAGGCAGGTCATGACATGAAGTCCACTGTAGGGCGATGTGGTCTCACTAGCAGCAAGGAAACGACACCAACAGGCAGACATGCCTCATCAAGCACACTGTGTCAGACAATATATCTGAGGTTTAGAGGTCATCTAAGCAATGTTGCAGATTCAATTATATATGCTATCGATGTTAACCCATATACACACTCATGTGGTTTTTGTTTTATTCAGAATTTGGCGTAACTTTCCTTATATAGCTGCTTTGTCTGTCCAGCTAAGGTAGTCCAGGACAGGAGACGCTGTTTTGTGGGGAAATGTTAACTGTACCATTACAGTGTCTCTTACCATCTCCATGATAAGATGACCGCACACAAAGCACTTCTCAGCTGTCTGCTGGAAGCCAGAGTACTGTGGGAGGTAGAAGATGCTGTCATTATTATGAGTCTGTATCTGGGACAAGGCTTGGCCTCAATACATTGACAGAACAAGTGAGACTAAGTAGTATTAGCGGTGCTGTTTCAGCACGGCTATAATATTGCTACGCCCACTACTAACTGCACAGGTTTACCTATAGGGGGCGCAGCTGCTCCAAAAACATGTTTTTTCTTTAGTTTTTTGTATTAGCACATTAATTACTAATTTCATCCCTTATTATAGCATGGAGTGCAGGAAGAACGAAATTAATAAACAGATCTGACCTGAGCTCTTAAATGTTTCTGATACAATGGAAATGATAATCAAGTGTTATTCCTGGGTAAAGGTGTCATCACCAACATATATTCATTCTTAATTACACCCTATCACGTCAGTGTAGCTAGAGATGTGGGTTAGGAGTGTGCCAGTATGCTGGCCCAACCAAAACGCATGATGTTTGAACTGGATGAGCATCTAGCTATCCACTGTGTGAGTTTTGCTGAACACGCCCGCTCAGTTTTAGCACCTCAACTGACATTCCTCGAACATTACACAGCTACACCTGCAATGTGTCCAGCACAGTGCCCCATGCAGTGCTCTGCGTGAACAAACAGCTTCCGCTCATGGCATCTGCTCCAACCCTGGACCCAGGGCAGATAATAGAGGTTACCATCTGCAGGACACGCTCCCTTTGGGGGTCGTGACCTGATGACTTAGAGGGCAGGTGGAAGGGGGTTGACTAGCACTACAGAATCCATTCTGTTCTCATTAGTGTCTTAGTGACATTTCTCTAATGTGTAGATAACACACACATTGCATAACTTCCTTAGGCGGATCGTTCCCTTTGACCCCTTTCCCGATGTTCCTAACAGTTTTCTTTGTATTTCGTGGTGTGGACAGGAATCCACTGGTGAAGCCCTTTGCTGCTGTGTTTAAGGGCTGGTAGTGTGGATCTGAGCAAAGTTAAGGCTAGCAGGCTAGCAGGTGAAGGAAGGAGAAGGAAGGTCTAGTCACATCCTCTCATCTGAATGCCAATACCAACCTACGGTGGAATCTGTAATTTGGTCATCAGTGTAAGAAGACTTTCATAGTTCTATAGTCTTTTAGTGACGGTTCACATCAAAGGCTCTGAGAGGACGATGATCATTGCAAAAAGGTCCATGTTAAGGACTGACTGATAGAATTCCTTCTTAATCACATGGTACAGTAATGTTACGGTAATGTTGCAGGAATGTTCCTGGCAAAATTAAAATTCCAGGTAACAGAACTGTAAATAATGACATGCTGCATGTCATGTCACAAAGGTCTGGCTCCAGGCATGTAATTGTCGGTGGAATGAGAACACTGGGTAATAGTTGGATGATACTGTAACCCAGCAACTGGTAAATTCAGAGGTGTTTCTCTCTGTCTGTGCCACTGAGCTCCATGCTTTTTTTATACATGCTGAACTCAACAGTCACATTTTGAGCACAAGAAGCTATCAAAGGAATTATTTTATCAGTGTGGTGTAGTTGTAATGGCACATGAATATAATAAAACATCAATAGAACAAGGTAGTAGCAGCTAGCTTAACAAGCTGCATAACAGCCTGGTTTCCAGGCTAATAAAACATGTCCAATTATAAACCAGCCTAGATGGCACAACTATACGCATACTTTAAGGAACGATTAACATAATTATCAAAGTTGTGTATATATACACAGCAGATGTAGTATGTGCTACAAACTACAGTTACGGGGTGTTCATGGTCCATTTGCTTTTCAATTCAACACCATCCAAGGATACAATTTAGCTAAATCTGAAACCCTAGCAAAAAAATCTAACCTTAAACAGTGAATCAGTAAAGAACAACACCATTAGGCCTTCTATTGCTTTGTTTTGGTAACGCCCTTCCATTAAGAGCAGTCCATCAGTTGACCTGAGGTAAACCAGCACCCAGAGCGACAGCTGTCACAGAACCTCCTGTGTGTGTGTATGTGTGTGCGTGTGTGGTACCAAGTGTAAAGTAACAGGGAGCAGTTCCAGAGGTAATTGGGCTTAGTGACAAATAGAAGGGTGAAGTTGATTTAATTGTAAGCAATCTGTTTGCTCTAACATGTTGTAGAATGTGGTCCCTAGCCCACATCCCCTCAACCGCAACACACACACAGTGTTCAAGGTTGGGGTGAAGGATATAGACAGACATATAGCCAGACACACAATTATACAAGCGCACCCCCCCCCCCCCCTCACACACACGCACACACACACTACTCACCAGGAAATCCTCTTCACAGTAGACTTTGCCGTTGACATTGTAGAATGCTTTTCCTCTCAGTCTCCTCCCTGTGAAGGTAGATCAAAACTGCAACGTGAGAAAGTGACCAGAACCGCTCTAACCGTGTCCTGTTTAATGCGTCATGCGTGCTTTAAATGTTCACCAACTTCATTAACCAAGGAATGATAGATTTTGTCTCCCTCTATGGAACTTTACTGTTTGATTGTCCTGCTGCGATGCAACGGGACACAGTGTTGTTAAATCAAGAATGAAGCGCATAAATCACATACAGTCAGGAGATACCAAGACGCTCTACTTGAGAGGAAAGACTAACATTCTCCACAAAGAGAACTACTTTTAACATTTCTAATATATATAATACATCAAGGATAATAAAAGCGTGTTGAACTGAAGAGGGTATTGTTCTCAAGGGCAGAGCTCTAATAGCTAGGCTACTTGTTTAAAATGGCACTATGGTTGCTTGTCAGATTATACTTATAAATATGTGCTATTGTGGAATGTTTTGCTGGTGACTGCAGTACATCCATACACATCGAGTTGTTTTCTGCATACAGAGGAACTAACGTTACTATCATAAATACGCTGAAATCTTGGATCGCCAAATATTTGTTAAATATACAGTAAGCGATTGCATACCCAACATCACGTTAACATTACACAGAAGTGGCAGGGAGTGGATATGGTCAAATTGACCCTACATACAGCCCGCCCCATTGTGGGCACCTCTGGAATAACCATACTTGCAGACACATGGGCTAACAATGGTTATGCTCAGGAACGGATTTGCATTGAATTCAGGATGAGCCTTCATTCAGCACAGTCCAACATCAGGACATTGTCCAGCTCCGGGAGACCCCCCCCCCCCCAGCTCATTCACATTCATCCCCTCACAGCGGAGTCCCTCTGGCAGTGGTTTTTGGCCTGGCCTGGCAGAACAAGCCCACAAGTTCATAAATCTGGCAGATTAGTCACATTTAATTGCTGTCCCGACCGAGCTGCAGTTGGTTTTATGGGTGTCCCGGCATGGGAAAGACATGTTCCCTAGCCCCACCCCCCTCCCCACCAAACAAACTCCCTTTAACACCCAAATTTATGCAATAGCTGCAATTCACACACACACACACACACACACACACACACACACACAGGTCCCCAATGGTGGCTGATGGCAATACATTACCACCCACATAAATGGCTGGAGGAGCTCCGGAATGCAATCTGCACAATAGGTGAGACTTTTAAGACTGACGAGTGATTAGCATGGCGATCGAGGAGGGGGGTGGGGGGGGTGAATTCACCTCCCCGGGACTCAGAGCAGCATGATGGGAATATTGCTATAGGCCCTCCAGGCCCCTGCAGACTGTGTGCTGGACTGTGGAGGGAGTGGGCCCGGCTGAACTAACGGGGACATTCTTTCAGCCTGAGGTCACTAGCTGGTCCTATTGAGCCCCCCCCCCCCACACACACACACACACCCTGCACCCCATCACTGAGGAGGGAGAGGGGGCAGGGCTCCCTGCCTCCCTTTCTCATCCAGCTCTTTGTCAGCAGGGAGCGCTACTCACGGATGGGCCTCCTCATAGAACCACAACAGACAGACCAGGGCTTTCTCATTTCACACCAACAATGAGTGTCCAAAGGAGACCTTCTGAGTGGTACAGAGTGGAGAGGTCAGACTTGCATTACTACTACTACCACCATGTTGCTGTGCCCAATAAGGGACATTTTACAGCTAAATTAATAGTGGGCTCAAGAATAATTACAACCTCTTTAAATGTGTTCCATTAAAGGGCTATAGCTCTGATTTATTTTGGGAGGAACTTATTTTTCTAAATTAAATTTTCCTAAATTAAATCTTGAAAAGGTGTGTTGAACGGTGGAGTCAAGCCCTTTCGTATCACCACCACAGCACCCACTTATTCCTTATTATTATACTACCGTAAAGAAGACTACAATCTTTGACAGGTCAGTACGGGTGGCACCAACAGAAACATGGCTGCCATTGGATGACGGCTAGGTAATGTCAGAAAAAGACATTCGAGCAGGGAAACGCATCATGTTTGGCAAGCATTCCAAATCTGTTAACATCCTACTGAACACGCATTTCATAACTTACAATATAAATGCCTGTTTCATCACATAGTAGAATACGATTCTAATGAAATGGCTGCACAACATCTTTCAAAAGAAGCAGGCTAAGAATATGACCATATACTGTATGAATAATGTGGGTTTGAACCACCTTTTACATAGAGGTAGTCCTGCCATCCCCCTTTTGGAAATGTTCATCTGACTATGACTCACTCATCCTAGCTGCACACAAGCTTGTTACCTTGTCATCTACTTTCCTTCCTCAGTGTTCAACATCAGTTATCCTATTTGTTTTGCTTTGTCCTTAAAGTCATCATGTTAACAGACTTTTTTGTATTTTTGTAGTTTTATGTAAACACAATGGGTATATTTCACACAGTTCTACTTCTCTAGATCTGTTTCTTCTCAGCTCGCTGACTGACTACCCTGGCACATGTGGCTATTCCATGGGGTATGCATGGGGAATAAATGGCTCCCAGACTGGGATTTATATACCTTGTTTTTTCTTTGGTACAGATGTTTGTTTCCTGTGACTCAGTTGTTTTGCTGTGTCAGCCATGCTTCTTATAATGATGATATCTTCGTAAAATAGTCCATGTTTGTCTGTCATGTGTATGATGGCATCGCAAACACTTGTATGCAACTTAGAGTTGTGAAAAGTACCAATAAATACAGAAGCTACAAGAATCCTAACAAAGCTAACACATCTTAAAGGGTTGCCTCTCTCATTTGAGAGATTAAAGGAAGTGAACAAGAGTATATTTCTGTGTTGCAAGTATATCACCATTACTGTAGATGAATACTGAAGGCTATAGTTAAATCTTTGACAGTCACAAAGTGTCTGAGAGAACAGCTTGTCTGACGATTTAGCCTACATGCGACAGAAAATATCACTAAGTAATGTTTATGGACTCTGATAAGCGAGGATTTAATTTGTATTACTCTGCATGCAAAACTAGGCTGATGTCAGATTGTTCGTATTAACAGCATTTCCCCTGTTATAGACTAGACTACATTATATACATATATGGATGTATTGGGGGAAGGGGGGGGGGGACTGGGGGGCGCTATGTTTTTTATTTTTTGGTTTGGCTGGTTTGAGAGACAAGGTAATTCACTAAGGCAGGAACTTCAGAAAAGATTAGCATGTGTAGGCATGCTGTCTCAACATGATTCTGAGTCTGTCTTAATTAAAACCCTAGGGTGATTTATTTTACCATTAAATGTAAATCCTAAAGTATAGTGGTATGTGCGTCAGGAATGATGGCCCTGTTGTTAGTGGGGCCTGTTAACGCTGGTACCTGTTCAATTACCTGTTACTAAGCAAGTCAACCCTTATTTCTTTCCTGGACAACAAACTACAATTAAGATATTCAGAGAGGAAAATACAATAATCTGTTCAGCATCTCTATAATAAAGGATCAATTAACTTTTTTCTATCTTATCATAACCTCAATGATAGCTTTAATATTGTGAAACTTGCCAATTCGCTAAATCCACTTATTGTAAAGGTCTGGGTTGAAAAAAGTAAACCTATCCTCTTTAACAACAATTCTCCTGTGCATAACTGACAATGATTCAGTCACAAACACGCTTAGATGTAAGGTTTCTGAAAGTTATCCCTTTTGCATCTCAAAAATGTGCTGTGCTGCTACTGCTGACAAACAATCTTAAAGCCACAAATTACAATATCTATTTTCAGCCCATCAGTCATTCTAAGTCAACATTAGACACATACACACACCTACAGTATAAACATCTATATTCAGGAAATATCTGGCTAACCAGCCCATTGGAGAGATAGCCAAAGTACATGTACATCTTCATTCAGACAATCATGGGGCAGAGGACAGACAGCTGGTCTGAGGCCATCTACCAGTGAAAAGGTCCTATGTTCAGTCCCACACGAGCATCTTAGGCTATACCTCTAATGTCAGCAGCATGGAGCTCAAACCAGGACAACCATCCCTCATAGACTAAAATACTAATTGGACAGGGCATTATACTGTATAATTGAAAAAGCATATCTCTCTAATGTGTATAACTCTAGCTGTATTATTCTTTAAACAAACTGTGTTTAGGTTACCCAAAAAATATATTTTATAAATTCCTTGGCCTCTGATTACCTGAAATACATTTGAGACAAAAAGGAATGTGTGTCCAGAAATAGGGCCACTTCTAACTGTGGGAAACGTCCCAGACACAAATGAGGCAGAACAGGTAGAAGGCAGCTACACACTCCTGGCTGTGTGGGAGGTGATTGGTGAGGCTCACAATCTGGGAAAAGGATTTCAACAGCTCTCAACATAGTCTGGCTCAACATTTCAACATTCTCACTATTCCTGTGAGCTAGGCTAATATGTTACAAACACAAATATAAATGTTTATGAAAATGTGATAACACATTTCTAAATGGTTTTGTGGTATGATATAAAGCCATAACCATAATCCATTCACTAGGTTCTCTTAAAAGTTGCACACACTTCAACATAAGCCCACTGTTCAAAATTAGGTCAAAAACAACAAAAACTGAGCCTTTTTTCCATTTTCGTCATATAAGACATATTTTGCATTGTGTGTTAACTGAGTAAGAACAAACAGTTATGAAATAACATGCACATTGCCAGATGTGGCTGGGAGTGATGGAGCATGAAGATGTATCCGCTAAGGTGTTCTGTCAGGGTGTTGAAGGCTCATACTATATATTACACCACCAGGGAGGGAGTCATCAGCCTTATTGCACACAAAGGTCTCTTGAGCTGTCAATACACTTTATTCCCCTGCAGCCTCTATCCAGGAAAGGATCTTTTACAGCAAAAGCATCCTTCAGATGCACACATTCACACCTTATGGGCACATATTTGACTTTACGCCATCAAGGATCGGGGGTCAACTGTGTTCCTTTAGAGTTACAAAGCCCCAAAATAAAATACCTTCATTCTGAAGGAGGGAGTAATCATCTGATCAACGTTTATTCTATTTTAGCAGAAATAAGGTTGGATGTTATTTAGACTATCAAGACAACTTGTAAACATGTCTACACCAGGGTCATGATGTGTGTGTGTGTGTGTGTGTGTGTGTGTGAGTGTGTGTGATGCTTGCTCTGAGCCCATGCCCAGCTTGCCCCTCTGATAAGCAGCTTTGGTACACTTTGTGACTCTGTTGGAGGGCAGGGGCTGGATGAAGAGGAGGGGGGTCGTTCGCATTCCTGGCCATCTCGTGAAAAAAGGGTGAAACCATGAGGGTAGGCCAAGAGGAGGCTCAATTATGCATGGTTAAACAAAGCCCAAGGCTAGCAAGCCTCACCGGTCACCACCAGACCTCAGACACCGGGAGAATCCTTCTCTCCGACAGGTTCGAGCCAAAAACTCCAAGAATTAGAAACACAAAACAAACAACAAGGAAATTAGCCACATATAAATCACTAGCTGGTGTTATGACAAGTGTAGGCACTTTGAAACTACACTTTACAGGGGTCTTCAAAACACCCACTTAGAGGAAAGCATTCCTATTCACAAGAGGTCAAATGATACATCACAGGGTTTACATTAGCAAAAAACCCACTCAAGTGGACAGATGGCCTGTAGTTATCAACACAGGAAGAAATCACTGTTTTATTAGCCTAATCGTGGACTTGATTTGTCCAATAAAACTAACAACAATTCTGACACCATCTATCTTTGGGTTTTGTCTTAACAATATAACCTCTCTTATACTGTCCTGATCAGACCCCAGAAACCAGATTGTTAGAACATGAACATACAGTATACAATACTATTTAATGCTGGAGTTGCAATTGTTTCCAGGTGGAACCAAAAGATTGACACCTCAAGTAAATGATAAAAGCTTTAAGACATTAACTGGGTCCTCCTTTAACACAAACTATGTGGTCTCTGTATCTAAACAACCCATCCAGTTACCAAAAGTTAACTAAATGCCTTCAGTGCTGAATGAACGACTCGATAAGGCCATCGTTATTAATCAAGAAAGCCAGATGTGCGGTTTTGTAACCGGGTCAAAGGTTCTTTTTCCACACAAAACCCTGCATCTCAGAAACTGGAACCAAGGTACTTATTCTTCTGCAGGACAATAAAATCTGAAAGTATGTGGATTTTGTTACGTGTAAATTATATGCAGTTCTTCCAGAGCCGAGGGGATCAGTGCACCATGTGTAGCACACACATGAATGGAGGGGAGCTGGCAAAAAAATAAAAAACCCTTTCTCCTGCCATCTTCCACTTGTTTTCACTGGAAACAAGAGAGGGAGGTTGGAATCAGGTGACAGGGAAAAGCAAGCTCTCTCTCTCTCACACATCCACACACGCGAACGTGCGCGCACACGCACGCACGCACACACAAAAACACAGACGCATGCAAATCTATAGTGTATTGTGAGCTCAAGGGCAGATTTAATGACAATGTAAGGCCAGAGTGCCCTCATTATGTTGTTCTAGACAGAACTAAAGTGTCCAGTGACTCTACTGAACACAGTCCCTGAAGAAAAAACACGTTCTGGTCCCCGAGTGTGGGGGTTGACAACGCATGAAATGCCTTTTTGCAGACACACACACTACGAGCCACCACCTGTGATCAAAGCATCTGATCGAGTCAAAGGCAAATCCTGCCAGGCCAGAGGTATAGAGAGAACAGAGGCTATGTGGCCACAGAGTGACACGAGCAGCACCTTACCACAGGAACAGCAGGTGAAGCAGTTTGTGTGATACAGGTTCCCCATGGCCTGGCATGCTTGGCTGGCTCCATACACACCTTTCCCACATTTGATACAGATGCCTGTGGGAGAAGGGCATACAGTTATGTTATCCACAACACTGTAAACACATAACAGAGAATATAAAGGATGTATACAATATAGATCCAATGATCCATATGTTTGCTATACCAAAAATGATTTATGCCTGGGTGGGTGGAAGGAACATAACACAGTACATTATTATTTAAACTAAGTCCCCCTAACCCCTTGTGATGACTAAACAACAGGTTTGACTAAAGGTTCTCGACATGGTAGCTGCTCTCATATAAGCTACTAGCCACTTTACATCTCACATAGAAATATAGATAAAAGCAATTTGTAGGCGCCTGATTCCAGGTGGACGTTGTCACATGTTGATACAGGCTTGTTCATGCTGCATGACCTTTTATTCCTGAAATGCAACTGGGTTGCTGTGATATTTTAGGATGTTGTTTGGCCCCAGACAACATAATAACTATGCTATGTGATTTTCTCCGCCGGTTTTGTGGAGGAAAACAAATCAGGGAAAATTATAGGCAGTGGCACAGACGGATAGAGCAGGTTGCCTGGCAACCAAAAGGTCGCTGGTTTGATCCCTGCTTCTTCCTGGCCGAGTCCCTGAGCCAAGACACCTAACCCTAACATCACCGATGTGTTGGATGTCAGCCTCGTTTGGCTGACTCCACCTAGTGTGTGTGTTTGTGTGTGTGTGAGTCTTTGTGTGAATGTCAGGCAGTTATACAGTAATTTGAGTAACCCCTGTGTTCCAAAAGCGCAAAATGCAGTCCATTTATCGACACCGGTATATGTTTATGCATTGTTATGGAAACAATATCATCGCATCTCACCCGTGCACACTCTCAATCACCATAAACACAAACCACATTGGCTGCGATGTGTGCCAATGCAGGATGATCAGTGATCACCTGGGCCGCTTGGCATGCGATAATCAAACATGCCGGAACTCCTCCAAGCTGATGATGATCAGCCTCAACTGGGAGCCTCTCACTGGGTCTCTAACCCTCATATGTCCTCATACACTCAGCCATGACAAAGTGTGGTCGACTCTGTCCAACTCATAAAAGCGTCTGCTAAATTACCTCATCGCAGCCTCATATCAGGCGGCTAAACCTGCCACAAGCAAAGTCAACAATGTCCATGTTTCTGTTGGCTCTCTTACATCAACAATACGTATCCACAGGTTCTCTACTGTAATTGTATAATTACCACTCTTGTAGCGATTTTGTGATTACAATACTTAGTAATGCCTATGTATAAACAGTGGTTACCATGACTACGCTACATTATGTTATCACTTTCCCAGGAAAAGTGATGTTTGTGTCAAAAATGTGCTGACAGGAAATGCAGTGGGTGTGACAGGCTGTCAGGAAGCCCAGTATAGCATAATTAAGGGGTGAGTCTACATAACGGATTCAGCCTTGCCTTCAGGGAAGGTTGGCTCAACACGCAGCACTTTTCACCAATACATTATAGAGTTACACAACAACCACATCCTTTAACTGTCCCAGCTAGCAACTGTAGCATCCGGGTTTCCAACACCTCGCTTAAGGGCACCTTGACAATGACAAAGACCAGGGAGAGTTACTAATTCACTTCTCCCTTGTCACTCAGACAACCCAGCTGGCTGGGGCATTGAACAATTGACCTTTGAGTCACTAGCATGTTCTCTAATGTTTAAGCTACAGTGCTCTCAGAGGAACAGTCAACTGTTAAAAGACGTCTGGCTCACACAAGTTCAAACAGCATTTAATTTTGACCTTTGGTACGGGAAAGTGTTTCGCTAAACAAAATGTCTTTTGACTGTTTGGCTGAAACTGTAGAATGATCTGCAGGCTTTCACAAGCAGATTTGCCTCCAGCCCGGGTCACATTCCACAGGGAGCCAGGGTCAAAGCCTAACCGGGGTGAGTCCAGGGTCAACACCACGCCTACAGGACACAACATCCCAACAGGGTGCTGCTGCTTGCGAACCCCACCAACACTAAATGCATCTCACCACATACTACTTTGCTGTGTGGTATTCAAATATTGTGTCGTAGAATTGAAAATGGGAGAACATTTAAAGGTGAAGTCAAACCACAAGAACCAGTCCCTCAGTTCAAAAGCATATGTCATAAAGGCAGTGCTAATACTTAAATAAAATACCAAATACCAAATAACTACCTTTACCTCACCAAGTCAGTATTTTTAAAATCAGCCTGACACTGCATGCATTTCCACCGGCGCAGTGGAAATGCACGACATACACTGATGTTGACATCTTGGAAAAAACTTCAACTAGCTGCTGATTGGCCTGATTATTTTCTAAACAGGTGACAAATGCCTTTGCATTGAAGAGTTCCAGACTGATGCTCACTTTAAAATTAAATGAAAGTTTGCAAGATCACAATGGTCTCACGAGGCTACCGTGGACCGTGAGTAGATATTTGCTGAATTTGACAAAAAGTGTATTAGCTTACAATCACTGACTCCACCTTTAAGTAGCATTTGCTGCAGTCATGTAATATACAGTACTACTTATGTATGACGTCACATGGTATCTAGCCTTCTCTCTGGACTGATGTCCATCTGACAACATCAGGAGTGACATCTTTGAACTTAAAACCCCTCTAGCTACTAAAAGATTTGAGTAGGTCAATCAAATCAAAATGTATCAAAAGCATATGAGGATCAGTAAAACTTAGAAATATGTGTGCATGTGTGTGAAGGTAACAATGTATGTTGGATGTATATTATTATGTCATTAGGGTAAATAATAAAATAAAAAGATACATTCTTACAAATGTATTGAGGCGTCCTCCTCATGATCTCATGTTATTTTAAGAAATGTGTTGGACTGACAGTACCATTGCAAAGTTATAATGAAGAATTAAAACCCATCTCTTCTTAGCAAGGATCATTGTGTTCTCAGTGGGGTACCCTAGAGCTATCATTTCATTTTCACAACAGCTCTAATACAGTTCATGACATTGTAAAAGCAGATGGTATTTTTAATATTGGAAAACAATAAATTGCTATGTAATTTTGCTTTATACTGGTGGCTTCATGTACACAAACTGATCTTAATGCATCATGTTACATTGTTTTAATAGACTAGCGTAGTTTAATTTTATAACTCGATTTAAATTTTAAGAGTACCCATCCATCCTCATCCGCTTATCTGGAGTCAGCAGTTCCAGCAGGGGACCCAAACTTCCCTTCCCCTTATGAGTATATTTGGAGAAGATTAACATTGACAACAATGTCACAGACAGTTTCCCAATATTTATTGTTTTAGGTGAATAGTATGATTGTCCAGATTAGGGTATGTTTTACAGCGTCATGTCAGTTTCCCTTATAAAGCCTTCACATACGTACTGATCCCTAGCCTTTTACATTAAATGTTTGTACAGTTTGTTTATCATGGAAATCTATCATTCTCGGGTCAAGCTAAATAACTAGATGTGAAGATGATGTGATTTCTTCCAGATCAAGAGAAACCCTCTATTCAACTGAGGATGTGGTTAAACTTTCACAGCAGTCAGGAATCATATATTCGATTTGTTCTTAATCCAGATTCCCTGACAGTGTTTCTGTTGTACAGTGCGTCCACATAGACAGGACACAATGCTGACACATGCAAGCTAAATATAAAACTCATGCATGCACAAAATGAAATGCACAATAATACACCTGATTTTACAAACATAGTGGAAATGGTGGAAGCTGGAATAGAACTTGATTGAAAAGATAGAACAATTATTTTGATTTGACATTTTATTGCAAAAAGTGTGTCATTTTGTGTTAGTATGTTCTTCTACTACAGTAAATAAGAAGCAGATTAGTTCCTCACAAGCCTGGGAACCTGTATCTCGACTCAAATCCTCTCCAAATTCCCTCTCCAAATTCCATGTAAAAGTAGTGTGTTGACCCTAACCCTAACTATCATGGCTGCCATTAAAAAAAACACTCTATTATAAGTTATAACAATGACAAACTACAAGGGTATTCCATATTGGGCTGCCCTGCGCAGGACAGGGTGAGTGGCAGGACGGGACAGGGCCTGATAAGGCAGGCCCTCACAGGACTGCTGGGCAGGAGGCATGTGTGACTAGCGTCATTAGAATTCTGGGCAGGTGATCAGACTTGACCCCCACCAACTGTCTGGCCCGCCAGCCAAGATCGTGTGCCAAGTGTCTGGAGCAGCTTGACTCCCCACTGGCTGGTTAATGAAGGGCTTTGTGGGCGTGCTGGGGAGGGGGGCAGCTGTTGATTCACAGCTCCTTCGCCACCATAACAAACAGAGGCCACACAGGGGCAGCAGGCAGGGCATGAACACACAGTATCAACGCTGTCTGTCTGGCAGGCAGGGCCAGAGCGGGTGATCAATTTATCCTCTGTCGCTACGGAAACAGAGCAGTCTCTCTCGTGTGCTTTCTTTTCTCTCATGCGCTCTCTCCTCACACAGCCTTTTGCTCCTTCTACATATCTTGCTCACCCTTCTTTATCTTTTCCTGTCTCTCAGAATATTCTCTCTTGTCATGTCCCTCGGAATGTGTCTCTCCCCCCCCTTCTCTTTATCTCCCTCCCTCCCTCTTTCACCTGCTCCTCTGGAACAAATGAGCAGTCATCTCTGCGTCGCTCTGAGCAAGTGCAACGGCTTAAAAACAATGCACTATTCTCTAACTGCAGCCAGTGGACAGTCTGCCTTCTATAGCGCTGGATTCCTCTTAGGCAGCAGGGATATTTGATCTGGAGACCAACCGTCATATACTGTTTCATAGTGTTTGTCTGGAGAAATTAAGTAATATTGTAATATTTTACAATAGTAAAAACTGAGATGAATACAAAAATGTGTGTGCCAGTTGTGCTGTGTTAATGCCAGGCTGCGGTAGCTTCTCGCTATCTAAACAGGAGCAGAATCCAGGCTCTTTTTTGAACAAAGCAAGACCCCTGCAAGTAGTCAGTGAAGGGTATCGCCTGTGCTGGAACAGAGAGCCCCATTCAGCAGCAAAGAACTGTGTAAACGTTAGCTCTGCCAAAACAGAAATTAGTAGGCTAGTGCCCTGCAAAATGCACTCTTATCTGAGATTAAAAGAACAGTTGGTGATGGTGCAGCATCCATATTAGATCCTACATCCATATACTTAGATTACGTAAATTTTGAGGAAAATAGCCTACACTTTGTCTGGTTGTTTTGGCTGACAGTAAACTTAAAAAAAATCTTTATGTCGGGAATTACCTTGATGGTTGCAATCAGTTTTGCATGGTTGTTTGGGCATGCACCCCTATTCTTATTGACTGCCCTGTGGCTATCATTGACAGAATTGACAGAAAAGTTCTAACAAATCCAACAATCCCAAATGCATGACAGCATACATGTTAAGGCCACTTGAAAATATATTAGGTCTACTTACCGAAGTATTCTTTTTTCATGTGCATCTCTAACTCTTTCTCAAGCTCCAAGGTGAGCGCCTCCAGCCTTCTTTCCGCTTGGCTTGGGCCGGTTTCGCGACACGGCGTTACCTGGTATGGCAGCTTAAACCTCTGCCCGGAGGCGGTTGTTTTCGACGACATCCCATAGCTAAACAACGACTGCGAACCCGCGGTCACCTCGGCGCTCCCTCCAATCTGGCCTGATTGGGAGTCTGGTATCGCCGAAAGCGCTTGGAGATGTATGCGATTTGGGACTCCGTTCGAGTCGCCAAATTCCTGCAGCAGAGTGTCCTCGTGTAAATTCGTTCCTAGCATCGAGGACCTCGGTGACGGCAGTTGGAGATCCGGATAATTGCTAATTGACCCTCTGGAGCTGCGAGAACTTCTCGAACTGTGACTGGAGATGCTTGACCGGGGGCTAGCGACGCAATGTGCCACAGTCCCCGGTCTCGTGTTGCCATCCTGGCTGCAGATGCTCGACCGAGGACTTGCCACTGGCACGCCGTGTAAAATAGCTCCATCCAGATCATGATTGCTTATTGGCCCATATCGGGAGTCAGAGTAGCTGGACCTTGGGCTTGTGGTGAATGAGTACTGGCTTGCTGTGCTCGACCTGGGACTGGTGTGTCTCTGGTCGTATCCCAAACTAATACCGCTGGTACGGTTGCTGCTGGGCTTACTGCAGCAGTCATAGCTGTTTAGACTGGCCCGCGGGCTGGAATGTTTACTAGTGTCGCTGGCAGTGCTTGCATAGCTGGACCGGGGACTGAGGGCATTGTTCCCCTCAGAGTGAACTAAACTTGATCGGGGGCTGGTGTACTTTTCCTGTCCTGGTACCACTAAACTCGTACGTGGGCTACTGATACTTGACCTCGGACTGGCATGCTTGCTCTGATCCTGAGAGGAGAGAGACGACGCCAGGCTGGACCGCGGGCTGGTTGCATTGTATCTCCCATCGTGGTTGGAAGTAATGCACACACTGTTGCACCTGTTACCAGGCGATGGTAATGGTTTGTTCATGGCTACGCCGTCGAATGCACTCCCTGTACTGTACCGGTGTCCCTGAACATCCAGAGAGTACCTCCTGTGCCTCTCTGATACGCCACTATAACACGGGAGAGCCACTTCGGATTTGGTGCAACAGCTCTCCGCGTTATACACTGCGTCTCTGTGGGGAGCACAAAAATCCACAGGAACCGTTCGGTTGCCATTCACAGGGCGCACGGTAGCCGCGTTGTACACTTTATTTCCAGACGTGTAGTTCTCTACTGTGTGGTGTTGATGGGGAAGCACAGAGGTGCCATTCATTGGCATACTTTTATGCTCCGCGATCGCTGGAGCAGAAAAATCCAAATCAGGGTTAATCACCAAATCTCTCCTTGCATTGTACATCCCATCTTTATATGCATCGTAGAGGGAAAGGTCTTCCATCAGTTTACTAGCCCGCAATCCCAAATCTTCCTCATAATGCTCCATGTTTTGTTCCCGAGGCAAGAAACAAGTTGGGAGAGTGTGCGCTGCTCCGTGAGCCAACTACCGTATGTAAGATAGCAGTAATTGCATTTCAGATAGAAATCAAAACAAAACGCTGGCTTAAAGTCGTCCCTCATTTGCCAAACAGACAATATACGCGTTAAAATAACGTACTTTGAATCGTCTTGTTCCCCGCACAAACACAAACTCTTTCTCGCAGTTTCAGCGACAGCATACGTTTGTCAACTTCAGTTTTTGTTAAGTTGAAAGGTCTTTACAGTCAATGGCGCGCTCCGCGGAGGAATTTCTCCTTGTTAGCTTTTCTTTAGGCTTTGTTAAAATTGCATTATGAGGAAATGGAGGCGGGTGTATTAATGGATAGAATACTGCTGGTTGACAGGACCAACGTTTTCGTCTGTCGCGCGAATAAATTGTATCTAAAATACACATTTGCGCAAGGGACTCGTTTGTGGAGAAGGAATGCGAGGATGTGGACAGGATGCGCTGCGTCTCTCTGGAATGTGGTTAATGCTGCAGAGAAACAATGACTGAGACCAACTCAGCAAGGGGCTGCCGGCCTGCGGAATAGTCCCGAGAGTACGTCTACGTTCGGCTCAGATAACATAAAACAGCACAAATGACTAGGCTACTCACCTGGTAGCCTACTCTTTCACTAGAAAAGTCTAGACGAAAGTGATGTTTATTACTGTACATCACATTCACAGTAATATCTATAGGTAAGTATGACATATGTAGAAGTTATAATAAACCATACTGTTAACTACAGCACAATTGTTGCTTTTCTAATCCAATTTCAAATTTAAGAATGATCTCCTTTCGTACAAGAACAAAAAAAGGGTAATAGGTAAAAGTATAGGTAGCCTGCTCCTCAGCAATCCCATATTGGAAATTAAATAAACCAGATTCAATTAATCAATTTTATTAATTAAAAACAATAGGCATAGTTGTAAAAAAACTCCTTTACAGAAAATTAAGATATGTAATGTATCACCAGTGCCACCAGTCATAAAACAAAACACATCCCATGACCTCAAAATATTGTCTCTAATGTTTCATTGTAAACATGATAGTATAATTACTTGTCGGTTTAAACAAGCACATGAATGGCTATGAACATTAATACATGACAGGTATTAGGGTAATCAGAGTATGATGAATGACAGCAGAATTGTTTGTTTACATCTTCATGTGCCACACCTCCTTATATGTTGCCAACAACTGGGAGGTATGAGAATGCCACAGCAACAAAGGCAGCAACAAGAAGGCTGTCTAAAATAAACCGTTTAAGACAAGAGCTGCGAGGCTTTCTGCCATGGCCCCTGAGCACAAACCAATGCACAACCTCATCCAGGCAGTACTGCTGGGGTTCATAGCCAAGCTCGGCCTTAGCTTTGGCCATACTGAAGTAATGTGTCACACCTGTCTTATACACCTCGGTGCGTGTCAGCAATGGCTGGAAGTTATAGACCGAGCCGACGAGGAGGTGAACCATTTCTGTGATGAATGCGAAAAGGTAAATGAGAGAGATAGGCAGGCGGAGTTTGGGGAAGGTATAGCCCAGGCCCTCCACTAGAGGTCTGAAGAACTCAAAGTTGTTGACGGGCCTGCCGTCGGAGATGAAGTAGGCCTGGCCGGCAGAGCGGTGCTTCTGTCCGGCGGTTAGCGCTTCTGCCGCCAGCACGTGTGCAGACACCAGGTTATCCACGTGCACAAACTCCACCAAGCTGCTGGGGCTTCCATACACAAACCTGAAGATTCCCTTCTCTATGTAGCCCACTATCCTGGGCAAATGCCTTTGCTCTCCAGGCCCATAGATGCCGGCTGGTCGCAGGGCACAGGTGCACAGCACCCCGCTGCCATCTTTCAACTCTGTGCCGTTGGCTCTCATCACTGCCATCTCAGCTATGGACTTGCTTCTGGAATAGTGGTCAGGGTGCAGGTGGAGAGGCAGATACGGGAGGCTTTCGTTGCCGTTCTCTATGACTTGGCCTCCGAAGACCACGTTAAAGGTGCTGGTGTAAACTAGCCGGGAGACTCCCGTTTGCACGCATGCCTTCAGAATGTTCTCTGTGCCGTGAATGTTCACCGCCTCGATCATATGGCGATTAAGCTGCTCTCTGCCTGACATGCCGTAGGAGGCTATGTGGAAGACACAGTCAGTGCCACGAACAGCCCTCTCAACATGCTCATATTGCCGTACATCTCCCTGCAGGAATACAATACCCTCTGGCAGCTCGTGGCTTGGTGGGCTTATATCAAACAGAATGAGTTTGGCTCCACTGTTAAACAGGGACCTTGCCAAGCTGCAGAACATAATAAAACTAGTTATACTTATATACATATATTAGTTCTGACTACGATTACAATAACTTTAAAACATTATTTCAACAGTCATCCAGGTGATGGGTAGTATATTGGCTATATGGCAACACTTCACTAAATGGTGAAACAGTGTTGCTTTTCCATTAGTAAGAAGTGAGTTCTCATTTAATTAACACACCCTACAATAACTAGCGCTATAACTCCCCCTTGTGGTTTTAGGGATCGGTTCGTGCTACGATATCAGTCCATATTGCAGTCATATATATGCTATAGACACAAATTAACCAAATAAAGGCATGGATCGCTTACCGAAAACCAAAATATCCACTTCCTCCTGTAATCAAAAATGTGGGTGTTCGTTGGTTCGCCATTTAAGGTAAGTGAATCTGTAAAAAACGCAAAATAGGACAATAATACATGATCTGGGGGGAGACCATTTATAGTTGTGTAGGCTTTTAGCTAGTCTACACCACGGCACTCACACAGATAGAAAATATACTAAAATATCAAAAATAGACAGTGGCTAGACTATAGCATATTCTATTGCATAGCATTAATACCAAGCAAATGCAATAAAATTCTCTGAGATAAAGAATACAAATCAATAGACAAAAGCTATCTGAATCAGTCCATTTGAACTCAAAATATAATATAGCCTACCAGTTTTACCAAATATCCAATTTGTTACTGTGAAAAACAAAACGCGAGTACCACCTACCAGATTCTTTTTCCTGGGCGGAGTTACGCATATGTTTTTTCACCATAGGCTTTTTACGCGATTACATGTTTTTACATAATTCACACAAATCAGATTAAACCAATCAGGCCTAGTGGTAAGTAAGCATACAATAGGCCTACTCTAGGCTATTTGCACACTCACTCGAAGACAAGTGCGTTAATTAGGCTGCAGTAGGCCTAGGACAAGTCATGTGATGCCCGCATGCACATCGAGCGGAACGTTCAACCTCCTTGCTACAGCTCAGCCACAAAAGCTCGATCACTGAAACCTCGTCAAGTCTTCAGCGGTTCATTTCAGGACCCGCCAATAAAACAACTCCTCCTTTAACGCCTCCTTGAGCCGTCGGTCAGGAATGTATGTTTCTCATACGGTCGGTTGCCACTTTTATAATGTTTATCTCTCGCATTAATATAATATGATTGTCATATGATTGCAATATTGCCTTTGCCTATTTCTGTTCTGTTTTAATTGTGTTTTGAAGAGTGAGATATGCTAATAAGGCGCATCTCAATTTATTAGAATATTGTGGAAAAGTTAAGTAATAATAATACAATAATACAATTGACAAAGACATTTAATTAATTGTACAGTAAGTGAAATATTGAAATTACATAACATAGTCAATAGTTAAAGCAATTTTTTAAATATTGATGATTATAAGCCTTACAGCTAATGAAACCCTACAATTATGTCTCTCAGAAAACTAGAATATTACATAAAACCAGCGAAAAAAAAAATTTAATAGAGGCATGTCGGCCTTCTGAAAAGTATGTTTGTGTACAAGCACTTACTTGCGGCTCCTTTTGCATTATTGCTATGCTGACTGAGGTGTTATGGAAGCCCAGGTTTCTTCGATAGCAGCCTTCAACTCGTCTGCATTGTGCGGTCTTGTGTCTCATCTTCCTCTTGACAATACCCCATCATCGAACCAGGTATTGGTACCTTTGACAGTGTGGCAGGTGCCAAGTCCTGCATGCTGGAAAATGATATCAGCATTTCCCCTAACCAAGTACTGAGTACTTGTACACAAACATACTTTCCAGAAGGCTGACATGTCTGTATTAAAATACCTTTTCTCACTGAATATACTGCTTTTGGGGTTTTCATGAGCTGTAAACCATAATCATAAAGATACAAATACAGCCGTGAACTATATCACTTAGTGTTCAAATAATCCACAATATATGATCTTAACTTTGTCAATTGAATTATTGAAATTACTGAACTTTTACACAATACTGAAAGTTATTGAGATGCACTGTCCTATGCTTCAATCTTATGCTTATGCAGTTTCAACCAGTTAGCAATGTTAAGATGGGATTAATATGCCATTTTGAAAGAGTGCAATATACATCTCACTCATGCATGCTATGCTATAGGACAAGACTAATTTACAAGAGTACTTGGAACGAATTGGGTTCCATGTCCCTTATGAGAAACTGGACATATCTACATTAAAGTCAATGCACAAGCACCATTTCAAAAGGCAATCCCATTTGAAAATCTCAGCATCCACTGTGGGGAGAGAATAATCATGAATCTTGACTTCATTTTCAACAAGCTTGTCAGGGATAGTCGCGGGGGTCTCTGCTGGGAGAACAACTATCTCATTGCCTGGGTGCTGAAGGAGATGGGTTATAATCCCACCATGTTGGGCGCCAGAGTATTCATCAGGATCACCGACTACAACCCCATAGAATCTCATCTTATCATCAAGGTTGACATTGATGGAAACGAGTACATTGTAGATGTGAGCTTCGGAATGGGTTATCAGATTTTTGAGCCTCTAGAGCTCATCTCTGAAAAGGACCAATGTCAACCTCCTGGTGTCTTTTGTCTCATAGAAAAATGTGACATCTGGGTATTAGAGAAGAGTAGGAAGACTGTGGTACTGAATACAGATTCAGCAAACAAACAAAAAAACCAACAAACCCAATATATTGTTTCTCCTTGGTTCCTCGTGGGGTTGACCATTTCTTGGAGACAGTTGACAAATATCAAACTGATCCAAGTTCACTTTTCACAAATAACTCCATATGCTCTCTACAAACGGCCACTGGTTTTCGATCTCTTATTGGATGGACATATAGTGAGATCACCTTCAACACTATTGAAGGTGTTGATCTTTTTGAGATTGAGGATATTAAAGATGATGAAATAGAACATGTCCTTAATGAAAGGTTTGGTGGAGGAATAAACTGGTGCCTATAACTAATAAGGTAAACTACACTCTTTCTACACTCATTCATTCGTTATAAAATGTACATTTGTGTAGGCCTATGTTTCCTCTTTAAAATCATAGGCTATGAAACATTGAAACACTCTACTGAGTATCGAGGCTACTGGCAACGATAAATATTAGATCAGAAACTAATCGATGTAGCCTACTAGCATAGGCTATGCGCCTATTTGATGATAAGTCAAGAGCGTAATTATGGTTCTGTCTACGCATAAATCTGCCTTTAACTGTCCTACATGTTCTTTTTAGTACCCACTGCCTATGGAGCATATTAACATAACACAGTAGGTGGCGGTAATGCATATTTTAATAGTTGCCAACTGCCGGAAAACAAAGGAGTAAGGAGTAGCCTAGTTTAGGTTTACGACATGGTGTACGCATGCGTCCAAAGGAACATTTGGTAGCGATACAAACAAACGGGTTGATATCAAGCAATGAATTCCTTGGAGCAGGCAGAAGGTAACAATCAAGGACAACATACCTTAAAGCTTATTAACGTTTGAGTCGCACATAGTAGATATGCGATCACAACATAACAATTATGTCATTATCTTGATGCTGCTGCTGGCTCAGTTGCTAAATCAGTTACGGTACGGTAGCTCCTGTACGCCGGTGTCTTAACACAGCCACAGTCACGATCCATATTGTGATTTTGGCTACGCGTTTTATTTCCGATGCCAGTTGTTTAAATTATTAAATCTGGATCAAAATTATTCGGATTTGGACATTCTTTGTTTTGCTATCCGGGATCAGACAATCGATCATATTCATACCGGGGTTTCAAGGCAACAGCAAATGGGACAGTATCCCATTATAAAGTCAAAGGCTATAAATAACATTAAAAACAATAGACTCGTAGTGTGGGGTGGTGAAAACTCACCCACAGACGTTATGTTTATACAGGATTTGCCATTGTTTTATTTAGAAATATTATCACATTTCCCAGCAATGCATAGAGGTATGATTAGGAGCTTTGTGGCGGCAAGTTATGGTCTGTTGATAAGGCAGTGGGAAAATAAATAAACAAGAGTTGACACTGATATTCGTCTCCTGAATATATCGACTCCTATAAGGGTCAGTGTAATTAAATGTTATAATTTGAAGAGACAGACAACAGCAGAACATAGGTTTACTTTAAATTACCGGTACTGTACTTTTAAACAGTCGGATACTTAATCTGACATGGAGGTAAAGTTGGTTTTATATTCTCACATTCAACATTCAACAGACATCCAACAGACATTCGCCAATAGCCATTTAGATTTGAAAATCTATAACCTTTTCATTGATTGACATAGACAAACCAAAACAGTTGTAATTAATTCTCCACATGCCTGGCCTACTTTTACA
>JAODUH010000018.1:6581932-6612978 GCA_027564835.1 Typhlichthys subterraneus | reverse complement strand
TCAGAGAGGACAGACCCAGAGACTGGACACACAGGCCCTGGACCCCCAGGGAGAACAGCCCTCTGGACACACAGACACCAGGACACACAGACATCAGGACACACAGACACAGGCAGGACACACAGACAGCAGGACACACAGGCACTAGGACACACAGACACAGACAGGACACACAGACATCAGGACACACAGACACAGGCAGGACACACAGACATCAGGACACAGACAGCAGGACAGCCAATCAGAGGCAGGAGACACAGGCATCAGGACAGCCAATCAGAGGCAGGAGACACAGACAGCACATGGCATTATTTATGCATTCCTAGTGTGTTCACCAAAACCAAGCTGCACATTTTCTGCTCTCACGTCTAGCTACATGGAGACAGACCGACAGTGTTCTGTTTCATGAATGCAATTTGTCTAAAGATGTAATCTAGCGCCATCTGGCGGAAGAGAAGTGTAATTCACTTAGTTTAAGTTTTAGTCACATGACCTTGCCAGGAAGTTGATGTTGTTAGTACGATTGAATGTCACAGTTTTCAACGCAAACAAAGTGTTCGCAGCGATCTATTTTTATCTCAATTATTTCCTGAGCCTGTGTAAGCATCTTCTGTGAGTATTAAGTTCATTTAGTTTATTACATAATTCCACAACAATTACGTGTTGTTAAGAATGTCAACTTAGTTAGTTGATTTAGTTAATGGGAGAAGTAATTGCTTCAATGACATATTTACTATGTGCAACGTCTAAAGACATGTATATTTTCTGTATGTTTTTCAGTTTCACACCTTTTTTGTAACTATTAAACCTGACGACAAAAATGAACGTTGAAGAGTCTTAGTGAATGAAAGGTGTTTATCTGTCAAAACGCTTAATCTGTGTGGAGGACAGTACAACATTATATAAGTAAGTAATGCATTACTTTTGTGAAATGTAACAAGCAAAGTGTAAGACATTACTTATTTTTCTACTGAAACCATGAATGGGATAACAACACTCCCACAGAGTTGCTATAGCCAATAGCATTAGCCTAACCCACATAAGTAAGAATACTGAGTAAGAGAAGACCAAGGGGGCCCGTGTGAAAGAGAGAATAAAGCATAGCATTGGTGCAGGGAAGAGGGGCCACACTGCCATAGATCCCAGAATGCACTGCATGTCTCTTGGCCCAGGCGTGGAGCCTATCTTCAGGTCAGGGAGAGTTGAGGCAGCGTCAGGTCACAGCAGGTCCCTTCAGGTTGCTAATATTTCAAAGGCTCCAGAGTACACTACACTGCCTTGAGTCTGTGAAGCCAGATTGCCCTTAACTAACGTTGTAATATAAGCGGTTACCCGCCTCAGTGCCTTTGAGCAACAGCCCCGTTGTGTACACCTCTGCTCACAACTGACAGAAACAGAACTGAGTTATACATTAAGCGTGATAACGGCTCTCTCAGTGTCTGCTGAAAGTAATTGGAAAGGTCTGCCACCGGTCTTTAGAGAGCCAGGCTTTACAGAGACTTTGACTTTGAATAAAAATAAAAAAATCAGACCACATTCATCTGACTGGTACCAGGATTGCTCTGTGGACCCACTTCAACACAAATTTTAGCTTCTTACACACACACACACACATGTTAACACAGATACACACAATCACGCAGATACAAAGAGTTGAGTGCATTTTGTTTTGTGAAAAATGACCCAGAATGATTCTGGGGTTAGCCAACAACAGGAGAAGAGCGGAGGAATGTGCTAATTGGTTGTTGTCCATGGCGATGGATGGCAGCTGTATTATTAGTTTGAAGGGGTTTCTTTGGGATGTGCTCTGGTTGCAAAACAAAACAACAACAAATGAGTTCAGTTTTAAAAACACACAAAACCTGACATAGCCCCCTTCCTTCTTCTATCAAATGTTTCTGACCACAACATGGCAGCATGGGAAATAACTGGAGGAGGCTTAAAGAGATCATAAAAAAATCACAATGAATAATGCTTCTGCTTAGGCCGATGACTGGATGATTACTATTTGTGGCATCTTTGTGTAAGGCATCTGTTCAATGTAAGGCCCATTCAGGCTATTTAAGTCTATTTGAACTACACAAAAACATTTTTTACCAGTGTTGTAAAAGTGGAAATTAACATAACTAGTCGTGTCATAATAAAGGACAGTGTAGTAAAGCATTAGAACCTTAAAGACTTCACTAATTCAAGGTTGTTTAAAAGTACTGCATGTTTTTCTAATACAATGAGGACCTTCATGTTTCTCCACAACCAAAGGTCCAGATTTTAATATGATCTAGTTCAAAGCAATATGAGCTGATAGGAGTGCAGAACATTTGTTTAAAGGTTTATTACCAAATTATTAGAATTATTTCTTATTCCAAGAAAGCCCAACCCGATGGCTTAAGGAATAAATTCAGTGTCAATGACCTGATAACATTAGGTGGATTTTATTAAGATTTATTCTTGTTATTACTGGCAACTATTAACTAAAATGTTGCACACCACCAGAATAACATGCAGAGGTGGTATAATAAATAGGGTGTTCCCCTTTAAATATCTATTTGTTCCCAGCAGCAAAACACATTCATTTTTCTCACTTTGAGCTTTATTTCCCCCAAAGGAAACAATGAAAGCAGTTTCTTTGTCAAGCTGTGAGGGCCTTTTCTCTACAGAAAAAAGAGGCTTTAATGGCTGCAGGAACTCTCAGGGTTGGACCCAGGCAGCATTGGTCCATTCAGGCTTGTGAGAAAGAGCTTAATCCCCTCACCCTCACTGGTGACTGGTGACACCAAGTGAAGCCTGGTGCCACTCCCTCTCTGCAGATCAATGAGGGCCTGATGTAGCAGCTCACTGCAACTCACTGCTCTTTTCACAGTGCAGCTATCTAGCTGACACTCTTATCTGGACTGATTTACAATGAACGCATGATGAAAGAGTGTCTTGCTTAAAGGCACTTCAGCATGGTACCTCACTCTCACTGGAGAGACCATTGTGGGGATCACATTTGTGACCTAAAAGGTTAAGAAACGGTCTCTTGACCCACGAGACCACCCTGCTTCCTCCGAAGACCTCCGTCTCCTCTATACTAGTAGGTAAATGGTTCTGGTGCTTGGGTTCAGATGGGTTTTCAATATTGCGTAGAACCTGGTTCTTCAAGACAATTGAGCTGTAGTTAAGTGTGGTTTCATAAATCAGTACATAGCTATGTGAACGTATTCAGAGGCCACGGTGTGGGGAGCATATCCTATGCCAAACAGACATGCAAGAGGATACATATTTCAGTTTACTGGTTCAACCAGATTCCACTGAGTCTGGTATTTCCTTTCCAAGAGCGATAACTTGCAGCGGCAATGTCGTACTAAAACTAGCACCTTATCTGTGCACAAGAAGACTACTAAAAGAGATGCAGTGTGTTAAATAGTGTTAAGATGTTTATGGCTTGTGCTACACACTGCTTAAAGGACCTTCAATTGAAGCCTTCTGCCGGAGCTGCAGGCTTTATGGTATCTGGAAAAGGATTTGGCACATAACCAACCCTCTTTCTCCAAACATTATTCCAGACACTATGCTTAATGTTGTGTGGAAACCAAAGTATAAAGTGTCAGCCAGGTGCTTAAGAGGACCGTACAGTATATCCCCTGTGTGTTTTGTTCAACCACCTTTACTGTTGCCAGGCTACACATATTACACATCCAAGATGTCCCCTCAGACACATTGTATTGCATGTAAATGTACTTAATAACTAAGACATACAGTACTGTCTCCAGAGTTGAGGAGACACAGAAATGAAGGTCACTGCAGTGACCTTCTGATATATCATCTTGCAGCAGACCAGGAATTAGCCTCTATCCACCACAACCGCTTGAGTGACATGTCAAAAAAAAGAGTAATGTGTTGATGTGACTTCTACCAGTGAAGGGTAAGGACAGGAGAGAGCAAAGGTTGAAGGTGCCTGCGTTGAGCTTAGCATGTTGGGCATAAAGTTACCTCCTCTCCCTTTGCATAGTCTTCACAGAACGACTGGACTGTCTATTTGTGTTTGTATAAGTTTGCACTCTATTTCAGAGCAATAGGGTACATTACAGTGCAAGTAGTGTGTGTTAGCGTGCGACTGTGGGAAAGTCCCACTTGGCCATTTAGCCTCGATGATGTCTGACTCCACGCCACACAGACGGACAGTTTACGTAGCCGATGACAGCTTCCCTTGAACGCGTGCCAGGAATGAGTTGAGGCAGGTCTCTGGAGCAGCGCTGACGTTGCTGGCACCGCATGGAGGAAAAGTCACATTATGGATGTGGCCTGGGGCCCCAGCACTGAAGACACCTTCAGGTCTATGACATCCAGAGCATGGGCTGGCAACGGGAAGCCGGACTACGCAGGGAGAGAGGTGGGATCTGTTCTAGGGCCTCAGTAGAACGCTAGAATCCCCTGGGTTACAGGTTGAAGCTGTGTGGTGAGGCTCTAAGGTGAAGCTCTATGGTGAGGCTGTGAAACTGTGTGGTGAAGCTCTATGGTGAAGCTCTATGGTGAGGCTGTGAAGCAGTGTGGTGAAGCTCTATGGTGAAGCTGTGAAGCTGTGTGGTGAGGCTGTATGGTGAAGCTGTGTGGTGAGGCTGCATGGTGAGGCTGTATGGTGAAGCTGTGTGGTGAGGCTATATGGTGAAGCTGTGTGGTGAGGCTGTATAGTGAGGCTGTATGGTGAGGCTGTGTGGTGAAGCTGTGTGGTGAGGCTGTATAGTGAGGCTGTATGGTGGGGCTGTATGGTGAGGCTGTATAGTGAGGCTGTGTGGTAAGGCTGTATGGTGAGGCTGTATAGTGAGGCTGTGTGGTGAGGCTATATGGTGAGGCTGTATGGTGAAGCTGTGTGGTGAGGCTGCGTGGTGAGGCTGCGTGGTGAGGCTGGTGTGACTACTGTGCGTTGAAGGGTTTGGTGGGTTCTGGATCAAACGTTTGAGATGTTACCAAATTAGCTGTTAACAACATAATTTGCCGCATTGCACAAAAACAGTGTCAATTTTTCGGATCGCAAGTAAAACAGGCTTTCTTCAAGCCATGCACAAAACTGCCCTCAGTATACTTGGCTGAAGAGTACCCTATTATTGTTTAGAGGGGGAAGACAATAATTGGTAGAAACTGCAGGGTACTGAGGTGATGGATGAGGAGGGGGACATTTGGGATCGACAGAAGCATTGGAGACCTTGGTGGTGTGATAGCGTCAGTAGCCAAGGGCATAATTTAGTTCTAATGGATATTTTCATGTCCCTCATAGGTACAAAGCGCTCATGTTGCACCAGTAGATGTCTCTGTGTGTACTGTGGAACAATGTCAGTAGTCTGTTCACACCAAATTCACTGGAATATCTGCTAATTTAACAGTTTGAATAACCAGAAATGGAATGGTTTATGGAAGCAGTCCTGTCAAGTCCAGCCTAGAGCATTTCTAAAGCCCTGGTGCTTCCAGTGACCTCAATGTTGAAAGCCAAGAAGTAAAACAACAAAAAACTGCTTAGGAGCTGCAAATTAGCTTAAAGGTTTAGTGTTACTCACACAAGACCTCTGGATAGGAAGTACCCCTCCCCCGCCACCCCCAAAAACGTAAACTGAGACACTCAGGAGACAGTTTCAAAGCGCCGCGGAGCGCAACACCGAAATCTGGAGCACAGTCTATCTGGAGGGAGCAGAATTAGAGTTCACGGAGTGCTGACCCATCAATGTGTGGGTAAAAAAATGAAATAAAGTAGTCTGTCACTGGCTAGACATGAGCCCAGAACCTGGCTTACTGTCACCCTTCCTTCAGCTCCTGGAGATATAGCACTGCCATTAAACAGCCCCCTTCAGAGCAGCACTCTGCAGTAAAACATGACGCCTTGAGACCAAGCCAAGACTGAGTGAAGGTGTTGACGTGATGGAGTGAAGAGGGATGTGGCTCGGAGAGGCTTCAAAGGAGATCGCTTTGCACACATGACATTAAGATCTCAGATAATCATGCAGCGTAGCGAAGCTGTCGTGAGATGGCCACGCTTTAAGAAGATGAGGGGGGAGGGGGGTGCATTTAGGGGCTGATCTTCATCTGTACAGCTGCAGATGGATGCCAAGCTATGCCAATATATAGGTATATGCATGTCTCTCTATCCACATTAGACAGGGTTGTGTTGTACAAAGTGATTATGGTCTCATCTCATCTCATTAGTGCTTATAGGTTGTCTGGACAGTGTTAAAACGTACAGTGTATGAATGCAAAAAGAACGAGGGTGTAAGCAGTCAGCTTTGCTAAAGTCATATTATCTGCTGTGTTTTACAACACCTTTCCAGAGGTTAATGGTTGTAAATCTTGGATATTCAAACATAATAAAAAACATCAAGTCACAATTTTGGTTGCCTCATCGTACAATAGACTTTAATATTTAGCATTTTGACCCATGGGGTTGATAAAACCCCAATATGAACTGTATGTCAACAATGGATGAAAGCAACCAGCAGGCAAGAGGTCGCTCTCAATCATCTGGATAAGAACCAAGAGGTCGCTATGCTGAGGTCCCGGAGGGGGGTGTGAGGGCCACCTTGTGGACACACACACCTCTCTTCATGCGCCCCAGGAAGTGAATTATAGTCGTGGACAGGCTGCAGGAAGTCACTGTGATGTGTGTTTAGGCAGCAGCAGCAACACATGCCAGAGGCTTATAGTTTATATGACAGGTTAAAGACGCTCTCTCTCTCTCACACACACACACACACAAAAAAGATCATATAAAGGCTAAAAAGCTTAAATTAAATGTGATCTAGTATCAATGTGGTGTACAGTATGCCCATTGTGTTATTTATGTTAGAGTAAAACTGGCTTTTTAAAAATGTGGAGGCCCATGCGCTGATTTTTAATCTTGGTGTGATATGCATCTGTGATTTATATATATATACACGTCTTTTTACACCACTAGTTCAGAGTGGCCTAACACGTGCTAAGTCTTGCTGATATGTGCTGTATATGCACAGTATGTCTAAACTTGTAGCTTTGCACGCACGTGTGCCGCAGCCAACAGTCCGTCTCTCAAAGTGGGATTGCAAACATTGCTGGTCACATTACCCCGCTGACATCAAAGGCGATGTGGAATATTAGCAGAGATTTACGGCCTTCGTCTAGGAGCTTCAGATACAAGCTGCCTCCTCCTTCCACCTCCTTTGTGTTTCATGTGTGGAGTTGGCCGATGCTTTAATGAGCCATTTACAAATCTTTAACACCTGCAAAGATAAGCTTTTACAACACCACCAGCCCCTCGGGCATTCAACCATGCTTGTTTCCCAGGGCTCCACTCTGAAAAATATGTAACCAGAGCAATTACAATTTATCATCAGGTTGTTTATCAAAGCCTTCTCTCAGATGAAAGAAGGGGATCAGGAAGATGCAAATTGTAGATCAAGGGTCGGAGAAAGAAGATAAATTAATTTCAACTGACTTAATCTATTCTTAAACCAAAATTCGACCATACACGTATAATTACAAACTGTTGCAACATCTGCAGCAGCTGGCATGTATGCGAGGATAACCTACATGCAGTACGCACAGTCATGTATGCTTAGGCCTGCCGTCCATGAATACATTCTCCCTGCCTGAGCCCATGAAGCCCTGCTGGGGTTGGCCCAAGAGGGGGGGGGGGGGGTGATGGAGAAGCCCGTCTCTTGGCATTGCTTTACAGGTGGCTCCTTCAGCCAAGAGCAACAAATCACAACTCTATAGCCCCTTTGAATTCAAAACAGAGCTATATATGCAAAATGACACACCTCATCTCCATGGGCCTGTGAAGTTAATGCAGCACAAGTAGGGCCCTGCTTTCATACAGGGAACTAGAGGGCTCTGGAACATTTCACTCTCGGACAATAGTACTAGGTGCAGAGCATGGATGCTGTGTGTGTGTGTGTGTGTGTGTGTGTGTGTGTGTGCGTGCGTGCATGCGTGCGTGCTGTAATGCCGTTTCATTAGCTGGAGTATCGTCAGAGTGCAGACAGTGCTATAGAGGCCTGGTTGACTTCAGGCGCCTGTCTGAAGTGCTGCAGGCCAGGCCCTGTAGGGACAAGGCTTCAGATGGAACGTCTCCCAGCATGGCACTTAAGCCTCTCACCACAGACAAATGACAAGACGACCCACTAGTCTTGGCCTCAAGGGGTTTATTCCCAAACACTTCCTTGACACAAACACTAAAGCACCCCAGGGACACTCATTTTAAATCATAATTTCGCACCAAACACTTCTAGGATCTTAGTTCTACCCACAGGTGAGAACTACACACCGCAAACGTTTTTTTTCCGCTTGCATTCCCCCCGCTGGGAGGAGCTGAAGTGACGTGAGACGATTGTTGGTATCTGAAAGCTACAACAACAATGGAAGACGTTATCGGCGCTATGCGTTTTTGTGTAGTGAGTTTATGTTGAGCTGGAGATATATGTATGTATATATACAAATATATATGGACACAGAATACAAGCAATGGGCATAGTGATTTGATACCATGGCAACAGGCCGTTAGAATTAGAAGTGAAAGCATGTGTTGCAGTGTAACTGTAGTCAGTGACATCCACACCGCGACAGTGCCAGCACCGTCTTCTTCACCTTGCTGCTAAACCATTTGCTGAGCCTCGTCACTGCGGACAGCCAGGCTGCATGGCGTTTGTCTCTACAGTTGGGAAGCTGGGCCGCATCGACATGTTCATCTCAGCCCAGACTGAGACACACACACACACCTAGGCTGGTATTCTGCCAGCCACAAGTCACCACCTCTGCACACCTCTCACATGTGACCTTCTCGAGTGTGTGGATTGAAATTCTTTGTAATTACAGACAACATTTCAAATCTAAACATGGCTGCAGAAATAAATAGAGACTTTGACTACTGTATACAAGCTGGCTGGTGCCAGTGGCAGGTTTCTATTTATAGCCAGTTAGAATTAGTGGCTTGTATCACTCTGCTTATCATAAAGATGAATACACAATGGCATACCTACTCATAATTCCACTTAGCTAAAAAATAAACTATAGCTACACACACACACCCATTCAAATCAACCACAATAACACTCCAGCTACTATCAAACTCATGATGCTGCCAATGAACACGTACACCACCCCATTGGTTTAAAGCAGAATGCGTAGAGGCTCTAACCTGACATGTCGGTTAGACACATCCATTTGGGGAGCGGTCCATTGAAACCGTTTTAAAAAGGCAGGTGCAAAAAAAAAAAAATACTTGGCAGGTGATTGGATGAACCTGTGACCCAGCATAGCCTGTTGTTGTTATTCACTCTTACAGTAAAACGTTGTGAGAAGAGTGGAAACATATTTTCTATTAAGAAAAGCCTTTGCTCTTCTAAGACATTCTAATAAAATGCTATATTGTATCACCTACGTTATTGTTTCAAGTAGCCTTTATCACACCTACCCACGCCTGTAGCTAAGAGCACGACGCTGATTGGCCACACACTACGTTTACCGGCCTGAAACACGAGTAAGAAAATGCTCAAATTACATGCATATCATATTCACCACATATGTTGTCTTAATTCATAAATAAAGTAGGCTAGGTTTATTTAGAGACTGTTAATGCATCTACCTTTTGGTCATCTACTTGGTTTGTTTACTGTTCTGTTCTCATGGTTACCTCAAAACCAGACTGAGTGCAGTATATTTGCCTTTCACATGAGAGGCGGGCAGGACAGAGAGTGGGATGCCAATTCCCATGTTAAAAGCCCTCTACCGTTTCAGATTGTCCTACTACTAAAAAATTATAGTTTTGGATGTATAATTAATATCGCCAGATTACCTTAAAAATAATAATAAAAATAGCCCAATGAGAGAGAAAAAAATGACCACAGTATTAGCTGCGCTGCCGACAGTTTGCTAAATCAATGCCGGGAAATTACGTTAGGCGTACTAAGGAGCAGGTAGAGGTTAGCCATCTTGCTCAAGGACACTTACGGGCAGGCTGGGCTGTTGGGTGTCAACCTACAACACTTCGACTGGGAGTCCACCGTGCTGACCCCTAGACTACCCTGCCCATAGATGACAGAGAGAGAACACAAATAGTCCTTCCTGAGCTACAAAAAACACAAATACTATGTGGCTTCATTCTAGTGGAATACATGCAGAAAGCCTGCAGTTACTTATCACTTCCTAACACACAAGAGGTGCTCTCTGGTCAAGGAGAGTAATTGTTCCAACAGGAGAAATGGGTGGGAGGGTGGCTGTGATTTAGTGTTAAAAGGCACAACAAATGGCCCTTGTGGGGATGCAGAGGTCTGCATGCTGAGGTCCTCTATGGGTTAAAGCACCTGTGTATTATAATAAACACACTGGGGGAGGACATTCTTCCTTTCAGCTGTGCTCCTCCTCTGTTTGGCTTTCCCCTTTACCAATCCCATCCCCTAACAGACCATTCAGACCTCCTCCAGCCCGGCGCCATGCGATGAGCCCTGGTCCCAATGTCTGGGAAGGCACAATGCTCTGTTTACCTAAGCCTACTTCCTCTATTCTGTGGGCCTCAGGTGGCCTTAGGCTTCTCTAACAGCACAAGGATAAATATGTTGGCCAGGCTGAGGGAAGCTGTGGAGCCCATCATGATGCATCCCTGTCTGTGTGTGTGTGTGTGTGTGTGTGTGAGAGTGTGTGTGTGTGTGTGTGTGTGTGTGTGTGAAAAACAAACACGGTGAATGGAAGAAATTCATGCTGGGATTCTACGCCTGTTAGCGCTGATAAACAGATCCATAGTGAACGCGTGGGTGCGTATGTGCGTGCAAACACGCGCGCTCTCGTGAGAGGACGGTAGTCGCTTTATGCAGATGTCGATCTCGTCCTATTTACAAAAACACTTTGCACAGCCAGTCAAATTATTCACTGCTTACTATGCGGGCCAAAGCAGCAGCCCACGGGGGAACCTGATAAACAAACAGGAGAGAATTATTCAGGGTTTAAATGCTTAAACACCCACTCCAGCAGAGCCTTTTAAGTGGCTGATTAGAACAGGCACACCGATGGAAGGCTTTAGAGAGCCCAGAGCCGACGCATCACAGTGGCTCTCCCATCCTCGCTGGCACAAGCCTGGCCTGTAGGTTCACCCTGCTAGAGAACTGCTTGATAACCTTCACACACGATGTAAACACTAGGAAGGTCGAAGCGTTGACCAACTCACAACCAGCGGTTAAAAAGTTACATCTTGCTACGAGCATAAAGCAAATGCAATGTGCGAACATATGTCAATTGAAAAGGAGACATCCTATTCAAACAACCTCAAAGCATACATAGGATCTTTAAAAACACGCTCCAGAGCATGTCATGTCATATCATGTAAACACTTTGAGACGACAGCAGGCTGTCCATTGCTACGCAGTGAGCAGATATGGAAGAAACAAAGCACGCGTCTCAGATGCTAATCCTCTGGGATTCAGAGCGCATTCCCTCAAACACCTTTGATCTCTGGCGTGCATCCGGACAGGCAATTCCAGACATACCCTCATGTGCCCAGTGCACACACATGCACATACAGTGCACACACATGCACGTACAGTACACAAACACACACACACACGTACTGCCACCAATCGCCCGTAATGGTTCATGTCTCATACCTAAAATGCACAAAGCACTATTTTTAGCCCTGCATACACAGGACAACTGCAAAAACATGTCAACCGCATGTCACCCTTTGCGGTATCAATTACGTACTTACTATTATAATGTGATCATGGGTAATAGTGATATTATTTAACCTTAATTTTTCCAGACACGTTGTGTAATGTCTGGTGCTCTTATATTAATCAATTGTCTTTTTATTTGTCCTTTGCTTATCTTATTTGTAAAGCACTTTTAACTGCTGCCAAGTATGAAATATGGTACATAAATAAAGCTGCCTTGCCTTGGTGGCATGGACGACCAAACACACTGGGATCTAACATGCACTGTTCCAGTTACCACGGTTCAGAATGCTCACTGAACATATTGGACAAATTGTGGAATCAAGCTCAAGACTATTTGTCTATTTTTATCTCCAGTAAGTATGCTTAATGGCTTCAGTGAGCTGTAGCTTTCCAGAACTGCTGAGAACATGATCAACTGTCTTCATGCTACATCCTTACCTCTCTATTATCAGGCCTACACAGAACCCATTCCCAGAAGGCAACTTTGACAACAATTACCCACTTTGTATTGTACCCCTGCCTTTGGTTTATCAGTGACACACAACACCGTATGTAAAAACACAATGCCAGCCGCGTCTCCACGAACCTCCATGTCCCCCGGCGACGCAGACATCAGCGCACTTCCTGCACATCTTCCCATGGGAAAAAGAGAAACCACAGAGCCCCTCTGTAGCCAGGTGCTAAGCCCCTTCAGGCCCCCCCAGCACCCCACCCCCAAAACGCTTTTCTTTTCTCTTAGTGTGGCTCCAAACTTCTCTCCCAGCCTCTTCAAAGGGACTGTCCCAGGGGAGTTCAGATGGGGCAGCACTCTGTGGGAGAGCGGCAGCCAACGCACGCACTCGCACACATAGGCACTCACACCACACAAACATGCACGCACACACACACCCCTCACTTTTTCAGAGCAGTTCTATGGAAACTAGCTCGCCATACCCTGCTAAATTGTTTAACAGTGCCACCAGAACCCCAATCCGTCTCCCATGCTGCTTACGTTTTGCAAGGCAAGTGTGCACATACTTGCACAGACTATGTAAGCGCAGCGGAGTGTGGAGGAATGTAAGCCTGTCAGCGTTGAGGCGTGGAAGGAAGCAGCACGCACACACACACACTCTTGGAGTTTCAAACCAAAACAACGTTTTTCAACACCACGGGTGATTTCACACACAAACTGAGGAGGGTGCCTTTAAACTCGTACCAAAAGCCAAAGAGCTGCACATGAAAACTGCTTCTGTCGTCTGCAGATACTTCTGATGTGGCTTCATTGCGAGGAGGGTGCGTTTGAAAGATGCGTTCAGCATCCAGGGGAGGGCAGAGGCAGCATGAAGACTCCATGTCTCTTATCGTTGTCAGAGGCCGGGGGAATGTGTTTAAAAGCTAGGCCTGCTTCCAACACACACACACACAACACCACCACAACACACATATCAGAGAGCTGGCAACCCACTGTGATACAAGGGGCTCTGGGGGCTGAAGTCCCACTATGATTTGCTTTTTGAGACGCACTCTGTCGTCAGATGTAACTCGGCTTTGTGTCTAGTATTCGTTTGGGGTTAGATGGAGGCGCATTGGAAACACTTAGGAAGAGGAGCCTGTGGGGGTGGAGGCAGGGTGGGCTTGGAGGGGAGCGCGCTGCTTCTACTAGCCAGAGAGCAAGGCCTGGCGTGAGGGGAAGGGTCGTGGGTGTCACAGTAAACACCTCCCTGCGTGACCCACTTCACATCTACCACCGCAGCCAGCACTGGGCCGCTGCCGTGGAAATGCTATAGGGACAGATGGAGCCCAGGAGACAGGCCGCACTGGGGGAGGGGAGAGACCACCGCTATAGAGATTGACCATCCATCTTCACCTTTTGTTTTGACGTCCGTCCTGAGAGTGATGAGGGCCGCAATCCACAGACCATCCGATTGGAAACGTACCGCCAGCCAGGAGTGACTTGTGGGCCTGGCAGACAAACTAGCCCACAGAATCCTTTGGCCCTCTCAGCACACGCTAGGCTCCCACAGGAGTATGGCGTGAGGTTCACTGGCTAGGTGTGGACACCGTGCGGTACACTGGTGAGAAAGGACGGTGTGGATCTTCTCACCCACCCACCTGTCCACACCATTCACTGTGAACCGAGCTCACATGGAATGTTCTAGTAAAAGTACAGCAGTACTGGCTGCTCTAGTGATTCATTGCGAGCTGTAAACTGCGACCAATCGTTGCATTGTAATTTTCCCGTATAATCTTTCTCCACTCAAGCTGGCAATGGCATTAGTCAAAACGCCTGCTAATGGAACGCCTCCAGGAGACATTCTCTCAGATGAGGAACATTTTCGTTATTGAAAAAACACTGCATCAAAAGCATTCCGATGTTAGACATCCTGCTGTTGACACCCAGATGCACATTCTCCTGGACAACTCATGGACAAGACAATACATAACACTCTCACCAGGTATCCCATTAAACACAGACAGCTCTTAAGGCTAAGGGGGTTGACTTGTATATCACTGAGGACAAACCACACAGCTTTTATGAGAGAATTTGTGAAATAAGACCTGGATGCTTTCACAAACAACACTTGATTTGGTGGGCTGCAATGGAGGATCGTTGCATTTTAAGCCCTTTTCACACATTGTTCCTGGGAAAATACCTGCATGACCGTGCAGGTACACATAGTGATTTTCTCTATATAGACATGCAGCTCCATCCAGGGACATTTACATCTTGCGCCTGTTCATACGTGCCGTGGTTAATACCACCATAGTACAATAGCCTGGACAGTCCAGCAGAGGGCGTTAGCTAATGCAACACTTTATGCATGCTGCCAAGCACCTTAAATAAATATGTCTTCAGGAGACTTAAGTTTACAACTCAACAATCTCAGAATTCTGACTTTAAAGTTAGAACTCTAAAACATTTTTCACGTGTCCCTAATCATTTTCCATAGTGTTCTAACCAAGCATAGCCTAATAAAAATATAAAAAATGTCAGCAAATCTATTAATTGCAGCAATATTGTTCACGGGAAACGTTAGTAGTTCTACATTGTCTAGCAAAACCATTAAACCTGCTTAACTCAAGATGACTGTAAAGTTGTAGGCTAATGGTCAAGGCATATAAAATGTGTATTTGTATCTGTTAAATACAGTCTTGCTCATTCTATGTGAACACTTCTTGCGCCAGAATGAAGTGCTTGTCCGTGCATTAGTTCTGCCTTCATTCATATCTCAGCCATACTGACATTTTCCATGGAATGTTACTACTGTAGGTCGCAAGGAGGGAAATTAGGGGGAGCAAATAAACAGGTTTACACATTACCCCATGCAGGAACGATCCCTGTAAAATGCTGGGTTAATCGGCATGTGTGAAAAGGGCTTTACAGTACTGAAAATGAATAGCTTGGAAGTAATACAAATAAAAGTTTTAAATATATTATGCTATCATATGAAGCTACAGCTCAAACAAGTTTAGGTAAACTACATCATAAGATGATTATTATGCTGGGAGAGAATTGTGTTATGTTTCACCACTAGCAAACTATGGTTTTTAACAAAGGAACTCAGGATTAATTATAGATTTTATATTTGATGTAACTTTCATGCAGCAAAAACACCAGCCATTGTCAATGTTAAACAAAAGGAAAACATTAAATAAATACTGATTTCACAAATAAAAAACACCTTTGTTCCTGAAAATATCTTGCCTTGGCTGTAAAGTCAGTTGCACAGACCTAAATGATTTACACAGAGAAAAACCAATCATCCAAACTGTTATATTTCTGTGCCATTACCATACAAAGAAAAGTATTATTTCTACAAAACACACAAAAAATAACTACACCAAAACATACTTGCAACAGAAAGAATCGCTATGACAAAATTATTTTAGGGGATTATGATAACGTATTAATGAAATACAATGTTGTCATTGTAATGTTTGCTCAAAGCAGTTAAAACAAGGAAACACAAATATTTTGTGAGTCCACTTTTTTGCCAGACAGACAAGGAATCACAACATTTCACATAGATGCATAATGCCCTCCACTCTGTCACAAACACATCAGAAATTAACCAATCAACAGACAAACAAACTGCCTTCTTTAACAGAGTGCAACTCAGTTGACGGTCTGGTTTTGGAAACTATCCTGGACTATCACTGTACCCAGGTCAACAAGTTACTTCAATTATTGTAGTTTTTGGCTTTTGATTCACACTGTAAGTATACTGTTTTTTTTTTGTGCATTGGTTATTAAAGATCCTATGGTTTTGGTGTGGTGCCTGCATTCCAGATCAGTTTTCCGTTTTTTTTTTTGCAATCGGGTCCTATACACACACCATACATGCACACCACCCTGTCATGCACTGGATAGGATAAATATGATCCTGTTAAGATGTTTATAGTAGATATGTCTTTCTGAGCAGCTCTGACAATATGGTAGGTATGGAAGTGCAACATGCAAAGGCAGGTCCAGACCCCCACAGCTAGTCACATGCTATCATGGTGTGTCACCTCAAATAGGAATGTTCATGAAAGTTGTCCAATCGCTATTACTGTGCTGAAAGCTAAACACTATCAACCCACTGTGGAGGGGATGGAAAAACAATAGCAGACTTTAGACTTGGCTTGAACTCTGATAAAGAGATATCTTGCTTCCTGCTCAAGCCTAAGTGTATCTTCCTCAGGTTTTAAGTTAGCATGCTCATTGATGTGCCCTAACAATATAGCTGTTTAACCAATGAATGTTTCATAAGCATGAATAACTTTGCTACTGATAGATGCAGATTAAATGATAAAGCACACTGTTTAATTGACTGATATTAATATCTGGCATGACACTTCATGAAACGTGGTCTTACTGTTAACTTTTGGTATTAAAGAGAATATTGAGAAGTTCCAAATGCAATAGACACTAAACTTGGTTGTGAGTGGATGTTGAGATATTCCTTTATTTTCTCTGATGAGCTTCCATTCCCAAACAAGCTGCCTTTGAGGGAAGCATCACAACAAAAGAGGCTTACAGCCCCTCTGAAGCCATTCCAGAGGATTTCCTCACTTGACGACAACAGCAAAGTGTTTACCATGATGCCAAAAGAGCCATGACCTCACTCTCTCCCCTGCCCCGACAACGTTCCCCTGTCTGTCGCTAGACAACCATACAGCAGCAATGCTTTAACTCCTGTTAATGCTAATTTAATATGTTTGCCCCAAATATCTGAGACAGTATTTTAGATGGTTGAAAAGCAGTCTAGTGGAATTTAAAAAAATAATGTTTCTGGAAAATAAAAGTAGACTCGAATCTGGTGTCTTTTGTTGCCCAATTATGTGAAATATAAAATGAATAACTGGGTCACTGGTGTCAAGTTGGAACATACCTCTGAAACCAGTAGTAGCCTATAAACCTAATATAGGCCTAACAAACAAAAAGCAACATTCTACACTCAAAGCACTAAATCGATATCCTTAGCTAGTTTAATCGTTAAATTTACACACATGTAAGCTATTAGGCACTATCTGACATTGTTCAGACCCAACATAATTTCTAGTGCTTTACAACTTTGCAAGAAATGGTCCCTTGGATAACTTCAGCAGCTGAATAACAAAGTGGTCACTGCTTATCGCGTAAAGAAAACATAGGTCTATGCAATATAACGAAATGAAACGTAAACAGATGTGTGGAATGTTGAACTTGCTGCAAGAAATTCCGTAAGCGGGAGATGCGCTCAACAACAATCAGACTCTGGCTGGCCACCAGATGTATCCCCTTCATAATGCTTTACGAAAGTAGTAAGCAGTCCGAAGACGACATCGCCTACAAACTGACTAGTCTTGTAGGCTACTTACCCGATGAGCCAAGCCGCAGTTATTCTTGTGCTGACAGCCCTGTTGCTCCAGACGAGACGTGCAATAGTATTTCTGTTTCACCAACCAGTCGTCGATTCCTTTCCTTGCCAAGCAGGTATTAACTACAAAACTGTCGCCTGAAAGAAAAAAAATACTTTATGAAAAACAAAGACGATTATATTCTTAAACAAACGTTGTGCAGTCTGCGGGTGTAAAGCCTAACAAAAAAACTACTTTAGAACTACACTTTATTGGAAGTTGTATGTTATTTTGTATGCAATTATAGAAATATTTTGTTTACCTTCTGGACTCTCCCTGGGTTTACAAATAGCAGCTTTTCGTGTGGGAAAACAGAATAGAAACAGAATGAAAGAGGGTTACTCGAAAGTATCGACTCACAAGTGCACACTACCACTACGGACCACACGCTGATATTTCTCTCAACAAGAACAAACCTTACCATGTTTCGAATGCAGTTTACCCATGTCTATGCATTGAGTTGGAATTTAAAACAACCAGACCTATAATATAATCCAAATACAGCTATATCCAGATCCAGGCGCGTCCGTACGGAGAGTAGACTGTGTTTAGTTCACGGTAGTAGGACTGAGCGCCTAGCAGCCTTTGATCAGCACCCCCCTTCCCCCAGCCTTCTACTCCTCCTCCTCTCGCTCCCTCCCGTCCTCCCCTGTTTTACCCCCGTCCTCCCCCCGTCCTACTATAAGGCATATCTTCTCTCATACGGAGGAGGCAGTGACCAAAACCCGCAAAAACAGCTCAAAGAACATGACTGACATTTCGCCCAAGTTTAGAAGTGCAACTTTGCTTTATTAGACCGAAGGAACACATGAAAGTTGATCCCTTATTAAAATATAACCTCATGATAATAATAATAATAATAATAATAATAATAATAATAATAACAATAATAATAAATGGACACCTTGAGCCCTCATACCTGAAGCCATGGGTGTTACTAACACGTTATGGTGGGCCAAAATGATGCTTTTCCCAAATAGGCTATAGGTCAACAAAGGCAATAAGAATAAAAATAATAAATTTCTGTAAACTTTAGAATTTTATTTTATTTATAAATAAATGACAAACTAGGGAAACTTTGGTTTGGACAGGCTACAATTGAATGGAATGAACCGGTTCAGGCAGCAGTGCCTGTGCGATGAACATTTGCATGACGGTAGTTCTGCCTTTAGAACAATGTCTATAGGCCCAAAATGAGAAGCAGATGCAATTTAAAAAAATGTATTAATTATATGGGCACATGATTCTACTGTGTTGACAATTCTCTCCCCAGCCCACCGATAGACACATTATATTCTATTAACAGACAACGAGCTCTGTACAAAAAAAAACAGTCTGTCCAAAGTCATATATGATTCAGAGTATATGAAACAAATAAAACATGTAATTATCAAACATCAACTGCCACAGTTCATGTTACATGCTTGTAATGAGTTCCCAGCCTATTACAGTAACATCCTACTGTCTAAACATCTAGACTTGCCTGGTAACCTCTGTTCTCTGCCACAGAGCGTGAAGCACACACCCCTATATGGAAGGTTGCCAAGGAAGTGCAGAAAGTATTCTGCAAATATTGCACATGTTTTCTAACAAGCAGCCTGCACACTATACAGTATACTGCAAATATAGGCCACACATAGTTGTAATCAAGTACAACTTGACATAAACCCATGTCATTCTGACCAGAGGACGTTGACCCTGGACAAATGTCGCTAATGCAGAAGTCTATGTGCATTTCTGCTAAACAGCAGTTTCCGCATCCTACGTCTATCACCACACGTTGCACCAGGAGGAATCTGCTCTTTGAATTAGCATGCCACAGACACGCAGATGAGCTTGTTATTATAGCGGCTCGCCTGAATTCTGCTGGGAAAGGCCTGTCCCCTCTGACACACTTCCTGTCCTTTGAAGGGACCAACGGAGAGATGGCTTTGCGGGCCCTATTTCCCAGCCCTGCCTTTGAAGCATGAGAGAGATGCGGTAGAGGGTGGGTGGAAAGACTGACTTCCATCTCACGGGCACCAGACCCTCAAATATCCAATCGACCCCCTACCCTCATAGGACATGCGTTGTTTGAGCTTGACGCCGCCCATTCCGATCCAAAGCATCTGACCCTGGCGCGAGAACATTTGTGGGTAGTCCTCCAGTACAGCAGAGCAGTGCTCACCTGTACCACAAGCTGAGGAGAACATTTCTCTCCAGAGTGCAGGGCTCTTGACTGACTGATGGAGGTATTGTTTATTGATCTGGGATAGGGGGAGAGGGCTGTAGCTTTGTGGCCAAGCGTGGCTCATTCCACCGTAAAACAATGTGCTCTCCCTGGTAACGGGCATAACGGGGAGCTTTGAGGCTGCCTGCCTGCTGTAACTCGGAGGCCCTGTTTTGTCTGTCCTTGTAACAATGTTAGGGCCCCGACGCCCAGGGACCCCTCCGGAGGGAGCGGTCTGCACGGAGGAGAGGGTTCCGAGGCATGGAGGAGCAGCTGCAGCCATGTGACTGTTGCCTTTATGTGGAGGAACAAAGGGCCCTGGATGCTGTAAAGGTCAGCAGACAATGGTGATTGAAGTACAGTGGTGCGTCCCGTGGTGATGGGGACCCTTGGCATTGTGGTACCCAGTGGGTGCCATGTCAGCCGCCAGTTGGGCAGGGGCATCGCATGCGCGTGCCACGGCATACCAGGATACTGTGTCTTCCAACAAATGGGATCTTGTTTAAATGTTGGATATTCTCTGGTGTTCACAGATGTGCCAAGCGTATGCTATTATAGGACAGGGTTTTGTTCGTTGACATTAAATGCAGGTCAAATGTCCTCTTCAGAGTCACGTTTTGTTGCACAGGCTACATGCAAAAAGGCCAGACGTCTTCAGATTGCTGATCCAGTAGTTTAGTCCCATTGGCTTGCGGTGCAGACCTTGGCTCGCAGGGAAACCTTAGCGTCCCACTTACAAATTCCTTTTTATCTGATAATGGCGGCACATAAAACACTCCTAACAGGCCCTAAGCCTGCTGAGTTATTGAAAAGAGTAAATGGTATGTATTACTGCATAAACAAATGCTTGGACATGACCACGCGGCTCAGTGCCCATGTTCACTTCTCCTATTTTAAAAACGTAGCAATATACAGTATAATCAATACTTTCTGCTTCTATACACTCCTCTTCATATCTGCAGCCGGTGCTGGGTGCTGTTTAAAGCCCCATCCAGAAAGAGGACACAATTAGTGTATTCAGCCGAAAACCGTGGGGTTCCCCCTTTGATGTGGGGATCAAATGAAGGAGCTGTGTGTTTTTGTCCAAAATGACAGGCTTGCCAGGTTTACTAATGGGTAGCTAATAGAAAGAGAGGTTTATGATGCTCATTAATTACACAGTCTGGCATGTGCTGGAAGGGGAGAATAGTAGAGGAAGAGAAGGAAGATAAACCTATGGAAAGAGAGAGAGAGAGAGAGAGAGAGAGAGGAGGGGGAAAGCAAGAGACAAAGGAGAGAGAGAAAGCGGGAGAGAGGGAAGATGTGGAGGAGAAGGAGGGAGGGGCAGATAATGGGGTTTGGGAGGAGACAGGGAGGGAGGGAGGGAGCAGGCCTCAGCAAAGACGCTGCGAGGGCAAAACCTCTGTTGACGGAGACAGAAAGACAGGAAGAAATGAAAGAATAAAAGAAAAGAAGGAATGAAAGAAAGAATAAAAGAAAGTAAAGAATAAAAGAAAAGAGGAAAGATAGAAGCGCGGAGATAAGAGCAGCCACCAAGACATCAGCTTCAAAGAGCGTGAGAGACAATCTCACGGGAGCGTGCCGTAAAACCTTTCCCTCATCTTCAGAGGAACACTGCGTCCCTGAGCCAAACACACCCTCTCAGCACCCACCACCCTGCAGGTGTGTGAGAGCCGTAGCCCCATGGGGAGACACACACACTTCCAAGCAACGCTGCCTTTGAACCGCCTGGCCCCACGTGGAGCAGTGACGCTGATCTGCATTAGCTGCCAACGTGAATGGCTAATGAAGAGAGTAGGAAGGGGAAAAACAGGGTCAGGCCTGAGGCACGAGGTCTAACACACAGAGCTGAAGCAGAGCAGGTCTGCTTTAGATCCCCTTTAGATCCACTCCCATGTTAATCAATGAGCGTTTGCACATTGCAAGCAAGACAACAAATATAGGCAGAAAATGGTATGCTAATTATGTAATGTCCTAAATTCAGACAAATTAATCTTCTCCTAAAACCTTTGAAACAATATACAGTGTAATTCTTCCAATAACAAACTTTCTAAAAAAAAAAAAGATTCTGCTTTTGAAGCACTTTCTTCTGGTGTTACAGGTGAAAACGCTTGAAAATCATTATTAAAACATCAACGTCATGACCGTTGTATTCTCAAAGCAAACATGTCATTTTGTTTATGCAAACCTGCTCAGCTGCTGCTTGAATCCAGATAACGTCTGCCTCTTCTATCAGTGGCCTGGGAGTGAGCGGCCTGTCCTGCTCTGGTTTCCCTAGGGCCGGGCAGCATTGGACCTTTTCAGCCAGACAGGGTTTATTTTGTTAAGCTCTGACTCTCCCACACATACAGCCCCAAACGGACTTGGAATTCATTACCCTGCCTGGCCTGTTAACGGGCCATTGGTGTTTTGAATAGCTTCAACAGGCTTTGAAAGAGCAGCTTGCTGGGGTTCAGTCACAAAGGACTGGATCATATTGGGGTCCACATTGGGGTTTATGTCATCTCCATATTTTCCTCCATGAGGTGTAAGGCTGCATAGCCCACACAGAACACCTACTAGTACCAAAATATTGACTGGTGCCATAGACAGTGGAGAAGCCTCTACATAACAATTTTACTGGAGTTTGGCTTGAGAGGGTCTGGTTGCAGTAAAACCTCCTCTGTGCAGATCTGTGACCTTTCACACACTGTGCACAGGAAGACAGAGAACATTCTCCTTATACACTTATATGAGAGGAATATGAGATAGACCATGGCCACTAACAGCACCACACCTAAAGACCGATAAAACATCTTAGATAAGATTTTCGTTGATGTAGCATTCCAACACTATACTATTTCAGGGAGTTCTACATTGACCCCATATATAGTTATTCAAAAATATGAGCACTTTATAGGTACATTCATCTGCTTTCATCGGTTTGTGGTTGTTTTGGTTTGAAACTCATAAGCATGCCAATCCCAAACGTGTGCGACGAATGTCTCTCTACTCCTCTCCTGAATGCTCTCAAAGGTTCATACTGTTCTCTACCCCTCGCAAGCAACAGCTTCCCACGCTTTTGTAGAAAATGTAAATTAGGGAGATGAAAGGTACTTTCATTTGCACTCCCTTAAAAAACAGTCCCTCCGGTTAAAGTTAAAGTCTCCTAATATTCACCGAAGACAGCATGTTCACTGCCTTGACATCAATATATTTATGCATCATTTTTTTTAAACAAACTTTATAAGTATCCAGACAAAAGCTACACAGTGTTGGCCGCATAAAAAGGTGTGCCTTAAGCATAGTTTAAAGCAGGCATCTTAAATACATTTTCCACAATAAAACATGTCAGCTGTCTTTAAGCCATCCATTACCTGCTGAGCAAGAAAACAGTTTGGACATTTCAGAAGAAAAGCAATAAAGCAATACTAATTCTATAATGGGTGATTTATACTTCTATAAAACATGCAGGCAAATGTAAATTTAGTTGCAAAAGAACCAAATATTGAAGAATATTAATTACTTTTATTGCATAAAACTCAAATTCACCACTCCAAAATGAAAATACATGAAAATGTCATGAGTTGCATGTGTGATGTGCTTACATTGTGACTGGTTGGAGTTAATTAATTTGTAACATATGATTGGGTTTGCACTATAGGAGCAGTTTTTGTGAACCCATAAAGACAGCAAAATGAACAGTAGCCTATAGGAGAAAATGTCATTTTGCTTGCACAATGGTCAGCTGTTGGGTTAGATTTAAGGAACTATAGTTAACCTCCTTACTCTCTAATGTCAATTGCTAAGATGTATTTAGCCCAACATTTGAAACACTTGTGTATTACAATCAGGTACAATGCAAATCAGTGCGAGGCATTCTATAAAGTAAAGAGGCTAGGAGACAGATCATGTGTTACATGTGATTCCTTTCAAACAGTGTGTGAAGTGACCCCTGAAGCCAGGTCAGTCACTGTGATGCCCCCATGTCCAGTGAAGCCCCACCCATGCCAGAGGGGCAGTGGCTATTCACAAAAATACAATTCTTCTCCCTAATGAAGCTGTGTTCACAAAAGAGAATGTGTGTGTGTGTGTGTGTGTGTGGAGGGGGGTGAACACTAAAGAGGAAGGGGGGAAGTTGGGGGGTCCACAATGATGTCATCCTAGTGAACGACTGGCGCTTTGTTGCCCACTGTCTGGGGGAAAGGTTTTGCACATCAAACTAATTATTAGCTGTCATGTACATTTTATAAATATTTCAAAACAATGTAATGCCCAGTACATATTCATGCCACATCAGTAAGAACTGTGCATCAGACACTTTGCATCTGTAGCTGTAAGGGCATGTGAAGGCTGTCTCCCTTTGCATGCTGGGAAACATCTGGAAAGAATATGGTCTCTCCATGAGACTCTTACCCGCATCAGTCCTCAAAATCACCTGTGAAAACACATTGTGTGTCTTGCTACTTGATACATAGCACATTTAACCTCACTGCTGAGCCTTATCAGGGCTCTGGCATCGCACATCCATTGGCTCACGTTTATTAAAGAGCCAGAACACCCTGGGTGGCTCAACCTGTGTGGCTGCCTGACAGTTGCTGAATTGTCCTCCTGAGTATGACATATGATTTACACATGCAGAGAGGCTAGCTAGGCAATGTCGGGCAAACAATATATTTCAAAGCCTTGAGGTTATGCTGGTGATTCCCTGGCAAACAAGAATTTTGCTGAGCCACATAAATCTAATGCTTTGCCTGTTTAATGTCCATCTGCATAATTTGCACATTGTGATGTTTGCCACTTGTGTCATTCATTGTAATGAGAGCAAGTTTAACATGATCATTTAAGATGAATCTGGATAGTATTTCTAAGGTTGCTCAGAACGGTTGCTGCATTTTAATAACCAACTAGTTGTCCTCATCCTCATCTGCAATCTATGATCCAATTAAATAAATGATCAATTCAGAGTTTCTACTCTTACATATCTGGCGGATGCCTAACGACCACTGTTAATGGAGGTACCACTGATTTTAAAACTGTAGGGTGCTTTCACACCTATCTTGTTTGGTCAGACTTTCTGACTTTGCAGTTTGGTCCGAAACAAAGGACCAGAATTTGGTCCGACCAAAAGAGGTGGTCTCAGTCCGGATCAAACTGAACAATAGTTCAGTTCGTTTGTAGTGTGAAAACACTTTCTGGATAGTTTGAACTTTAGGACCAATTACAGGAAGATGATGTAGGCCGGTAAGTAAAAATGATCCGCATAGCACAAGGGGAGAGGAGGAGACTAACAATTCCAACGTACAAATTAAATGTCAACTGTCAATTTTTGCACTAGGTTTATTTACAAACAAACAAGTCTTGATTAGGCTACTGCGCATGACGTTGGTAGCCTGATGGTGGGCTGTAATAATATTAGCGGCAACAAAATAAATAGCTTATATGTTCATTCATTATTATATAGAAGGCTACCTGTCGAATTGACAACACGGCGACGTCAGACGCACGTCCATCTACAAACCAATCAATTTCAGTATAGGGAGATGCAGGTGATGACAGCAGGACGTAGGTACGTCAGCAAATAATTTAGTGCACTGGCAAAATTGCAGTGTGAAAACAGGACCTTGGTCTAGACCTTGGTCCGGACTTTCAAGTGTGAAAGCGCCTGCTAGTAACCCATTATGAATACAGCTTGTTGATATTTGAACAAAACAATTGATCAAAACAAAAACACCTCTGCTATCAATGCCATAGGGTGCTCCCTCAGAAGCTCCGCCCCACACATAGCAAGGCTATGAACAAAGTGGTGCCTGCATACAACAACTACTGCTGTATGCGGGCACCACTTTGTCTGAGTGCAGAGCCAGGGCTATGTACGAACAGACTCTTTTTTTAAGCTAGAGGACTGTGAGCAGATGGTGAATTTCACTAATAGTGTATCAACTTACAATCGCTTACTATACCTTTAAATTAAGATTAACTTTATTTCTCAGGTGTGAATATAAATGGCTCACCTTCTATAAATAGAAAGAGTGGAATGCTTTTACAAACAGCCAAGAGGCTAGGAAATGTTACACAACCAAATTTAGGAGAGAAATACTGATGTGTCTCTTCAGAACTTCTTTCATCAGTACAATGCATGACTGAATAAAGAAAGTAATGTCGCTGGACCCTGTCAGATGCTTGTGGTGAGCCCTGTTGGTTGGTTGGTTTTCTGGAGCTCTCAGGTTGTTCCCCTTGAAGTCTTTCCTGTGCAGGTCGACATGTGCATGTTCCTAATTGGGAGCAGACAGGCAGGCCCCTGCGTGCTTCCACAGTGATGTCAGCGTTGGCCATGGTAAAGGGAAGAGGTTGGAGGGGTCCAGGAGGCTGTTAACTGTCATGTGTGTCTGCAGGTGGGTGTGCTTTTTACTGAGCTATATGAGCACTTAGCAATACCCACACTCATGATATAGATGTTAAACCATACAGCAATAATTAATTCAAGCAAAAAATATATTTTATCATGGCAATACCTACCATAACAAGCCGTCTCTTCATGCGTTGATGCCAGCGTGTACAGTATGTGGGCCAACGCTAGGGTGTCCTGATTATGATTGTATTATCCCATAAACAAAAATACGTTTATTTCAATATTGAGGTTTGAGGATGTTGCTTTACCGTTTTCAGACAGCATCAGATACCAAAAAATATGCTACAGCGAATATAAAGAGTGCCTATATAATATGTACAGTAATATATATTCACAGCATGAACACTGGTTCACATTAAACATTAGTACATGAAGTGTACTGTGTGCAACATACCTTTTCTGATCAGTATAAAGGTGTGGTCAGATGCACTACACACTTCAATTCATAGCTGGCAGCGCAAACGTGGAATAGATATCACTCAACAGACAATGATATTGTGAGATTAGAAGATTGAATATATCTAATTTACTATCATTAATAAAAGTTATGACATTCATGTTAAATACTATCTTTAAGTTCACTTTTAAAAGGTATTGCATGAAGCCATTTTTTATGTAATGCATGACTGCTATTTGTTGTACTTTCCTTGCTGAGCTTCTGTGATCTAAAATGTAAATTATTCTCGTTAAGCGCTATTCACTCATACTGGCACACACAAACTGTGCCCACCCATTGCCGCCCTGACCCATTTCACCGCATGCAGGACATTTGCATGAAAGGACTGGAACTGGATGCCAAAATAAACATCAATTATAGCTGTCAAACAGCCCCCCCAAAAAACAGCTGCAGCTTTGAACAGCTCGACTAGCAGGCTTCAAAAGGGAACCCTCTTTAAAGACTGCTTCACAAATACTAAAGGCCACGCTGGAATTAGCACAGCCTATCTTAAAACAAAATTACCTCTGCTAATGAACTCAAATGATATAGTTTAAGTAGTGTAATCCTTCATTAGCGTAAAATATTTTCCTTATGTTGGCTTGAAAGTGGTACAAAATATATAAACAATGCTGTAGACATTTACAATCACATTGATATTCTAATTTTAGCAAGGATACTGTATGGGATTGTACAGGATATAACCTACATTTGTAGAAGACAAGTTAAAGTAAAAGTGCTGAATGGAGCCAGCAGATACTGTGGAGAATGGGAAAGTGTGGGTGAATTCCCTCCTAGTGATTTGGCTGAAGTAGAGGAAGAGAAGTCTGAGTGGTTTGTCAATGTTTTTAGTGTGATTTTAATCTAATATGGCTCCTCTCTTCTTGTTCATACAGAACTCCTATTGAGCAACTGCCACGCACCATGAAGAAGTTTGGTCCAGGGCAGGCAGGCTAGCTTAGCTTTCGCTGGTGGTCTTGTTGGTGTTTCAATAAAAACGTGAACATAAACAGCACCAGCAGTTTCAAGAAAGCCATTTGTATTCAGTATATATTGTTATGAGGGGAGTACGGCCCAGATGAAGACCGCACACAACTTGTGAAATATGTTCAGGATTTAATAAGGGAGCAGGCAGGTTCAGCATGGGGCAGATGGACAGCACAGGGTCAAGAGGTCAAAGGCAGAGGCAGGGAGTATTGTAGGACAGGCAAGTCCAGAACGTGAGGCCAGCAGCATGTGGTCAAGGGATAGGCAAATACAAACAGGCAACAGAAGGCTGAGAAACACAATACTAACTAGCTGCTATAGCACAACACAAGGGGAGACTATTATCCAAGTGCTGATTAAGTAGGAAACACCTGGAATTGTCAAACGGAGGGGCTGGAGAAATTTACATAAGGGGCAGAGGGAAAAAAAACTGAAGTGGAGACATAAACAAAACTAGTACACACACACACACACACACACACACATCCTACAATTGAATCAAGTAATTTCAAGTGAAACTCATATATATTGTGGATTAATTACACACAAAGTAAAATAGCTCAAGCCTGTATTTGTTTTAATTTTGAGGATTATGGTTTACAGCTCATGAAAACCCCGCATTCAGTATCACAGAAAATTGTATTACATAAGACCAGTGAAAAAATTTATTTTAAAACAGACATGTCAGCCTTCTGTAAAGTATGTTCATGTACAAGCACTCAGTACTTGGTTAGGGATCCTTTAGCATGGATTACTGCATCTATGCAGCGTGGCATGGAGTCAATCGGCCTGTGACATTGCTGTGGTGTTATGGAAGACCAGGTTGCTTTGATAGCAGCCTTCAACTCGTCTGCATTGTTGGGTCTTGTGTCTCATCTGCCTCTTGACAATATCCATACATGTTCTATGGGGTTCAGGTCAGGCCAGGTTATTGAACCAGGTATTGGTACCTTTGGCAGTGTGGGCAGGTGTCAAGTCCTGCTGGAACATGGAATCAGCATCTCCATAAAGCTTGTCAGCAGAAGGAAACATGGAGTGCTCTAAAAATGTCCTGTTAAACGGCTGAGTTGACTGGACTTGATCAAACACAGTGGACCCCAGAAGATGACATGGCTCCCCAAATCATCACTGACTGTGGAAACATCACACTGGACTTCGAGCAACTTGGATTTTGTGCCTCTCCGCTCTACCCTTCAGACTCTGGGACCTTGAGCCAAATTAAATGCAAAAGGTACTTTCATCTGACAAGAGGACTTTGGACCACTAAATGACAGACCAGATATTGTTCTCCTTAGCTCATGCAAGACGCTTCTGACGTTGCATCTGGTTCAGGAGTGGCTTGAGACAAGAAGTGCGACCCATTTCCTTGATACATTCGTATGTGCGTGGTGGGTCTTGATGCACTGACTCCTGCCTCAGTCCACTTCTTGTGAAGCTCCCCCAAAGTTTTGAATGGCCTTGGCTTGACAATCCTCTCAAGGCACTGTGTGAACAGCCAGCTTCTTTAGCAATGTTCTTTTGAGGCTTTCCCTCCTTGTGGAAGATGTCTTCTGCACAACTGTCAAGTCAGCAGTCTTCCCCATGATTGTGCAGCCTGTATACTGAACTTGACTTAGAGACCATTTAAAGGCGCAGGTGTGTTGAGTTAATTAGCTGATTTGAGTGTGACACAGCGGCTGTTTCTCAAAATGCGTTCTTTTCTGTTCTTGCATTCTTGTGGACTTGTGAAACGTCATCATTCACAGCCAAGTACTCTTCCAATTCGCAAGTTTGCATCTAGCCAAGAACGGATAAAATACAATTTCGTAGATGTGAGGTCCCGCTTACAGGACACCGGCTATCAAGCGTTCAGTGTTGTCATCCATAGGTATTGCGCAATAGCCTAGAACGATAGCCAAAAATATGCATCTCAATCTAGATCTGTCCTCGCGTTCTTGCAAGACCATTCTCATAAGGAAGAACGTACCTCTCAAGAACACAAGTATGTAACTAGCGTTCTTGGAATTGAGAAACAGCCATTGAGTCTACAATATTGCATATTGCAATATTGAGGAAGCTGTAGTAGTTTGTACTGTCATGAGCTAGATATGTTGAATACATTGATATTATATATATATATATATATATATATATATATAATACATGCACAGTGGTTTCATCATTGTATCTCATAGGCTAAACATTTACTGTATATTCCGTATTATATAAAAATGTAAGTAGCTGGGGCCTCTCTCCAAATGCTCCAATGTAAACATGTTTTCATTTTTTATAATGTATGTTAACCAAATTACCAAATTAACAGTCAGTGAAGAGAGAAAAAAAGCATCAATCTACTTTGATCCACCTTGCAGAGGGATCCTCTCTGTAAAATGTTAATCTATCTTTCATATTGTAGATTAGCCCCTCCCCCTCCTAAATGTGACTGTTCTCAGATGGTCAAGGTCATTCTGACCCACTTAAACTGCTTTGATCCAAAAACCCTTTTCAGAGATCCTCCACTCAAGAGTTCAAACTGATTTTGTCATTGCAGACCACATCCTCTTTGCCGAGATTGAGAGTCGGAGCTAAACTCTTCCAAGCTGCCAGAGTTGCTGACAGCCAGCGTTTTTTTAATGCTGACGATCAGTGCGGGTGATTTGCCGCTAATAGTTTGATCTCACACTTTCTTCTCATACTTTAGACAGGACAGGAAAGGTTGTTTATTTTCTTTCAAGAAAATTATGAAGTTGAAAATTATCTTGTTTGCTCTTGTATTCCTCAGGCTTTTCACTCAGACAGAATGACAGCCCGCTTTATGTTGTTTTCCCTTTAATGTCTTTCTTGCTGTGATTCTGTTCTGTGGTGGTAAATCGACTGGGATTCGCGACGGTGCTTTCCTGTTTTGAGTGACTCACGCGATGACGTGATAGCGGCAAAGCATGGTCACCGTAGTGACATGCAGAGACAGAAATGTAGTTGAAGAACTTGATGAGACAGAAACACAAAAGAATGCTCCTGGTCATGGACCTTTCAGAAGGGATCTCAGTCTTTTTTAGCCTACACTGGGACCTGCTCCCTGTCATCACTAGCCTACTCTCAGAAAAATATTTCCAACACCTTAAACTTTCTCTGCATATGTGTTAGCACTCAGGCTAAGTTTACATAACTCAGAAACCAGACCTTTCTCCACCCTGGTCTGGCTTCATGTTTACTGTTTAATCTCCCCATATTGCCTACAGTATGTACCTGTTTCAACTTAATTTGTTTGCAAACCGTGCCTCCCCAGCCAACACCATCAGCACTTTCCTAAGACCTTGGTTAAATCAACAATTCTACTTCAATGGGGTTATTGTTCACACTGGGAAACATTTTCTTAATGACGCCATTTGTCATTATAGAAATCTACACAAAGTAACAGGGTTTAATTAATTACTCCAACAGCTGTCAGCTCTTTGGTGCAGATATGCCCCCCCCACGTTCACCTGGCTTTACCGCGGGGCTACACCCCCCCCCCCTTCT
>JAODUH010000018.1:6571687-6581832 GCA_027564835.1 Typhlichthys subterraneus | reverse complement strand
GAATTACACTTCTCTTCCGCCAGATGGCGCTAGATTACATCTTTAGACAAATAAATTGCATTCATGAAACAGAACAAATGTGTTACACCACTCGTAATTGCCTGTTAAAAATGATGCCGCTTCCCGTTTGTGGGTGTTCAGAATGTGCACACAACTGCTATTTTAAAAGTGAGTCTATATGACTTTCCGCCACCAGATGTCACTCCAGCACACCAGCTCACACACGTGTGTGTGTGAGCTACACACACACGGACTAACGTGGCCAGCCCAACTATAAAAACAAAGAACAGAAGAGCTTGGACAATTACTCCACTGTAGCTATATCTTTACATATTAAATATATTTTTATTTGCTGCTATGCAAATGTGATTTCATTGATGCAAACCACAGAACAGAGGGTACAAACAAGGAATCTGTCAGACCACCCACCTACAATCAATCCATTCAGAACTGATGCAAGGCACCATTCTGTAATCCACTAATTGACCGAATATTCAAGCAAGAATGGTCTTGTTGCATCGGCAAATGTCCAGATGATCTTATTCAGTAAACTATTTAGTCCGCATGAGTCCACAACACATGAGACATAAATAATTACTCACAGACGGCAGTATTTCATAATCTTGCATACACCTGTCGGCCATAACTCCAGTTCGCATGTAAACAATAACGGTAGCATAATGGAGGCTGCACTGTGACTGTAGGTAACAAACTCTAGCCAAACCACCAAAGAATAAACACTTTTAATAATCTGTGATTATTGTGCAGGCGTGCATGAAAAGGCATGTTTAATGATTTTCCCCTCTATTCAATATTTGAATAACATATATCACAACGCACCTAACAACATCGTTTCATTAGTACCTGTAATGAGATTACGGAACCTAGAACAGAAACATTGCATTACTGTGTTACTGACTAATGTAATGTGCTTATAGTGTGTGTATCTTCGTAATGCGTCACCCACAATACTGCTCTTAACCTATCCAGAACAAATGAATGGATGTCCAGCCAGGGACACACTGTATGAGTCAGGACTCCTCACAAGAGCCCACCCACCTTGCTGCTCTCCACACCCAGTATTGACCTTCTACCTCTCAGGCTTAGACAGAAATCCTTTCTCCCACTGTCCGGGCAACATCCCCCCCCCCACACACACACACCACCACACTCACTGCAATGTGAATACAGCCACACATACAGACACATACGGCAAAGTTAGCAATTGTTCACGAAAACACACTTTTTTGTCAAATTCACCATATACTGTATCTCCTGGCGGTTTGCTACTGTAGCTTACCGTTCTGTGTGTGCTGAAAACCCTATCTGGTACAGCTACACAGCCCTAGTGCCATGAATAGGAAGGAACGCAAACAATTTGGTGAATACGCTCACAAAACAAATCGTCTTCTTAATGTATTTGCAATGTGGGGGGTTCCATTTGTGGGCGAAGCTTCTGAGCGAGCACCCTATGGTATTAAAGGGGAGATGATGTTTTTGGTTTTATTCAAGTTCAGTTAGCCAGTGTTCTTGAGATTGACTGACCCTGCCTTTAAGTTTATTTTATATTTAGTATGTTTAAGTCTTTATATTTTATGTCCATAATATTACATTACAATATTATTACATTGTAAACCTACTTTAGGACTACTTCTTGTGTTAAATGTGTAGGGAAATCTATCTAGTACTATAAACATGCATGTGTGTGTGTGTGTGTGTGTGTGTGTGTGTGTGCCCTGTGTATGGGTTTGTGGCAGATGCCTGTTTGCGTGCATGCATGTGCGTGTGTGTTTGTCAGCCAGTGAGTAACGGTTATTGGTCTGGAGCGGCACATGAATACCTGAGCCAAACTGTTCCGTGGTGAGGCTCTGGGATCACATGTCCCCGTCTGGAATGGGACGCAGCCCGGCCCCGCCCCCTCAGAGCGTATGGCCGCCACAAAAATAGTCCCGGAGCAGCTCTGCTTTCTCAGAACCCGGTGCAGGAACAGCAGCGCGGCGATTCAGAGATTTCTTTCACAAGCTCCCAATTTTGAGCTCCAGTCATGCGTCCAGTTTTCAATCCTCCAATTACTGTCCCGCTTAGACGTTTACTTCTGTCTAGGCTCAGCGTGCATTTGTCAGGCTCATTGCACACATGCTCACACACACACACACTCACGCACACGTTCACACACACACACACACACATGCTCTCGCACACGCACAAGCGCTCACAAGCACGCGCACACACATACAGTATATATTTTAAACGCTGTAATTTGGCTTAAGGCATGTCGCTGTGTGTGCCACAGAGCACTGTCAAATCAAGTTGTTTGTTTTCATGTGATAAAAATACTACATTGCTTCACTCTATTGCCTGAAACACTGACATGTCCTTCTGTCTCTCATATTCTAGGACTCTATGGAGGAAGCCTGTGCTGAGGGAATCCGTGATGAACAGTACCGCTTAGAAGGTAGGCTTTCATATGCCCATACCTACAGTACACACATACTGTACATAATGTACAGTTGTTACACTAGTAGATCCTCATGTGGTAAATAGCCTGTAACTGTGGAGATGTACAGAAAAGACCATCATTCTAAGGTTTAATCATTATGAGGGAATCTGTATGGACATCTTTTTGTCTTAGTACAGTTAGTTCTGAGCCTTTTTTCACATGCAAGGAGGGTCCAAAATTATGAACCACATCTTTTGAGAATACACAAACAGGATTTGAAAACAAGGCATTTAAGCACGTTTATTTGATTACATATTATGCCACATTGTGAAACCACCATCCTGACTCCTCCATAAAACATCTAGTGGTCCCCCAGCCTTCCTTGTCATCTCCACCATAAAACCAGCAGTCTTCTGAGGTCCCTTCTCCATTGCTCCCTCCATTCTTCCCCCATGCTCTCCACCACCACTAGTCTGGTGGATGCCTTTTGATAGATATAAGTGGAAATTCAGTACGTTTCTGTGAGTGCACATACAGTATGTGTCGAAAGCAAAGCATACTCTCGACTCACACATACTCAAGGCATACTCGAGCAAAGTGACAGGACCGCAAACGCTAGCACCTCTGCATTCTTTACAGACATTCTCAGGACGTGTTCTTTAATGGAACAAACTGTTTTGGCACTTTTTCCCCAAGGGAAAAAAAAACACAATTTGATGTATTTTGCAGCCTTCACGGCACATGCCGTGAACACCTTGGGCATTTGTTGACCCCATTTCAGAACCTCAGTGAGCGAGGCTGACATGTAGAAGCATGTGACAGTGACCTTGCTAGCTGTCTACTTCCATGACATTGACACAGAGCTGACACAACAGAGTTGACTTGAGCAAAGCACAGCTTGGGTGAACCTTGTTGACCTCAGGACCAGACAGATGTTAAGACTTAGTCGTGCTGTAACATTAGTACATTTGCCATGACCAAGATGAAAGTGCTGGCCAGGTTATGTGTCACCCTCTATCATTCTAGCTAGCTACTCAACCGCTGCGTGTTGCAGCTTGGTCTGGAACAATGAGCTACACTTTCACAACATGGAACCCTTACTGTAGCGTCTGCAATTATACAAATGGTAAAGCGATTTGAGAATTAAAAATGTCCCATTTTTGGCCATGGTACTCTTGACAGCTTATTATTTATTAAGTTAGAATGTTCCGTTTGTAGAATGTCAACATTTCACCTATAGACCTTTAAATTCACTTCCCTTGAGCACAAGGGGGCCAGAATAATGACTAGATGTAATGGAGGAACAATAATAACCCTAAATGCACCGATAGTCCATCTAACAAAACTGAGAGTTGAAACAAGAGCTGGGCGACCGGCACACTTGAAAGCCTTCTTTCTGTGGTGCTTCAGCTTGGACTTCCAAAGAAAGTTTTGTGGGGATTAAAAAGGAACTGCCTGCAAAAATAGCAAAGTATAGAAGAAGGGCTCCACGATGAAAGTCTCTCTAGGATGTTTCACCAGTGTGTCAAGCGTGCAAGAATAAGGGCCAACATAGGATTTTTCAAAGGTATTTTTGAACATCTTTTAACCAGGACATATCAGAAATGCGTAGATGTGCTATTTTTGCTGTTTCATCTGGACATCTTCAGATCACTAAACCAAACCGTAGATGATCTCCTCAGAGGAACTTCAGCACTAGAGAGAGCCGTATATTCCAATCCCTGATAACACCAGGCTTTTTACTAATTCACACTAGCAACCTTTACCACACAATGCTGTCTAAGGTGACATTAGACACAGTAGGAGCTACAGTTAAGTGCCACGAGTGTGGTCTTAATGTCACAATGTTACAATATCTGACATTATATTGAAGTGGTGTGGAATTATTCAACATTGGCCACGTGACTGTAGGTGGAGGGCAGGGCCACAGGTAATGTAATCCTGTAGCCTCACTACAGTAAGATGGGTGAATTGTCCTGACCTGCGTGTGTGTGTGTGTGTGTGTGTGTGTGTGTAGTATGCATGACCATGCTTGTAAGTGGTGCTGTATCTGTGGTGTTAGAACAGGCTTGGCATGGAGGCTGCTGTCCTTGCCCCCCTCCCCTCTCCCCCCTCCCGATAGCCCCACCTCAGATCCCCAGTCCCCTGAGATGGCTTAGGGGGAAAGATGTGGTCAGATGTGGTAGATTGTGGTTACGGCTCCCAGTGTTCCATGAGCCGCGCGCTAAGCGTCTCGGAGCATATTGAGCCTGCGACAGGATAGCTTTGCCCTCACGTGCAATGATCCAGGATCTCTAACACCGCTCCTCTCCAGAAAGTTAGGAAAAGCACCCTGGGATGATGATGCCTTTCATTTCCTTGGCACCACCCAGGGATGGGACAGGTCTGCTTTGATCTGCGTTGGATGAGGAGGAGAGGAACGGGGCTGTTGTCTCTGCTTCTTTGGCGAGCACAACAAACAGTGTTTCAGATTTGACTCGGCTTAATTAATTAGTGATTCTGTTTTACAGACGGTCTGATCCTCTTCCAAAGGGTTTGAGAATGGAACTTCAAAGTGTTGGAGGGGAGGGGTGTGAGAGAGAGAGAGAGTGTGAGTCTGCAGGATGCAGCCAGCTCTGTATCTCCTCTCGGGCCGTTGACAGCATAAGCAGACGTTTAATGTCTCCATCGTGGCTATTGGGCGGTGGACTTGCCACACACAACAAATGGCCATCCAAGGAAATAGAATAAACAAGGCTACAAATGCACCTTTTGTGGCTTATCCGTGCTTCTCTATGATAACTTTTTGCTACCCTACTACTGATGTACAATATTCACAAATATTGTGAATATTGTAGCCTGTGATACGAAGGTCGACTTTATTGTTAATTTTGCCATGTTTTCTGAATGTACAGTAGCAATCATTTTGCAAGATCATGAGCTAATGGTTTTTCTATACCGTAGGCTCTATAATGATCAGCTGCTGTTACCCTCACAACAATATTGCCCAACACCTGTGTAAATAGTTCAGGCAGATGCTCATCACTGATAACTCTAGAGGCGGGTACAATATAGTCGATATTTGTACAGTTGTACAAGTATCGACTGTTGGGAGCAGGATAGTATAGTGGTTAGGGTGGGAACTATACATGCTAGCAGAGGTTCCCCAGGCTATGACTGCACCTGATGTCCCACCATAACACTGTTATTTCAGTGGCCCTGCCTCCAGAGAAGACAGGCAGCTGTATGGAGGAGAAGGAAGGACGGTCTCCACACAAACAGCTCCAGTTTGAGGTGAGACACTCTCCACTGGGACCAGTACACCTGCCAAGATACACACACATGAACACACAACATACATGTAGATCCACACATGAACCAAGACATGGCTGTCTTCCAGGAGGTAGAGTGTGCTGTGTCGGTAGAGGAGGACAACAGACAGGAGTGGACCTTCACCCTGTACGACTTTGACAACAACGGCAAGGTTACCAGAGAGGTGAGACAGTGTGCTACAGTGTAGTACTGAGTTGTTGCTGACAGACAGACAGACAGACAGACAGGCAGTTGGCAGGTGTATGGAATGATTGTACATCTGGTAACGCATAAACTATGAATATTAGCAGGGTATTGGGCATTCTCTGGCTGCCAACCCAAGTTCACCATCAACACTATCCTCGCTTCAGTGCCACGGGTCATTTCTAAATCTGTCTTAGTCTTACTGTGTGAGGCACAATCCACTGTGTCTGTGAATTTGCCGTCCTCTAAGACGCCTGGCGGCTTGCGTCTGCCTGCCTCACATCTGAGGCAGGCATCACGCCTGGTGGTTTCCAGTGCGTTCCTCCTGTGTGGTTCGCTCTGCCGTTCTTTAGGTAGCGCCCGTGGCTCTGCCACTCATGAGACGGCAAGTAGCGGCTCGGAGGAGGGAATATAAAACGCTGCTTTCTTATTCCTTCACACGCATACACTCAGTTTTTTTACAGTACGTCTGTCTTTAAAAAAAAGAAAACGTATCTGGAACTGTTCCCCCAGGAATTCACGATTCCTGTATGTTATAGCACACAATAAAAGGATGCTATTGGATATTTTATTTCATTTATATTTTTTTTAGGGTGAAAGAGAGCAGCCAGAAACATTTAGTCATGATTCAGCTCTGCTAAGCTAGGAGAGACATATGTTTTGTTTAAAGTCAGTTAAATAATCAGGCAGACCGTATAGGCCCCACCACTTTGTTAATTTAATAAGCATTAGTTTGAAGCAAACCAACTGTGTTCTTTTGCATTTCATCCAGATCAAGTATTTGACTGTGTGTACATGTTAAACACAAGTATGTGTGATATGATTATGCTCACTTCACAAACCAACATGGTTAAACAACATGCAGTACTGTGTGTGCATGTGTGAGTTAGTGTAAATATATTGTGAGCTCCCTGGAACAAGACTTCCATCAGGTGTGAGGTCTGCCTCCAAGACATGACTCTCCTCTGAACTGTGACGGATCACTTTGACTCCTAGCACTGAGCTGAGATAACATGACAACTGCTCACTAGTGTCTGAATGATTGGCTGCTAATCACAGCCAGTGTAAAGTGAATGGATTTACTACTGATCTCAGATGTCAGCACACATACAATAAATCAGAGGATGTGTGTAACACTCACCTACATGCTCCTTGTAATGTCATTCACACTACAGTACATAGAGGAGTGCCTCTACATGTACTGTAGTGTGAAGTACTGCTAAATACGATAATTACAATAGCTTTTAAAATGTTGCCTACTAAAACGGTTGGTCAGGATCCCCCGAGGACTACGATAGATAAAATAAAAAATATGTGTGTTTTATATTCTTTAATGTATGAATGAATGAGGGATCATTGTAAGCTATAAGCAATTTCTTACATTCTATATATATTCCAAAAGAATCACCATCCAAATGTCACTGTTTAGCGTGATTTTCCATATTTGATGTATATCATGTGATACATGTGAGCAACATGACAGCCCCCATCTCCCCAGGACATAACCAGCCTGCTCCACACCATCTATGAGGTGGTGGACGCGTCTGTCAACCACTCCCCCAGCAGCAGCAAGACACTGAGGGTGAAGCTGTCTGTAGCGCCCGACTGCACCCAGCGCTGGAGGACCTGCACCCAGGGGGCCGCGGGCAGAGGTGGGTGAGGTGCGGGTGTCACGCAGACGGACAGGCGTCTGTCACAGCTTGCTGTCGCTCCATGGGGGGCTTCTTTTAATGACGAGCTGGGGTGGGGGGCGTAGTGACGAGCAGCGAGAGAAGACCCTCCCCCCCAATTCACCCACCACGCTTTCAAATACGCTGAAAGACACGCTTTTCATTTTGCCTTCTTTCTTACCAAAGTTTCCCTTTTACCCACTGACTCAATCTCCCCCCCCCAAACACACACTCCTGCCAAGTGCTGTCGGGAAAACGAAGTGCCTTAACTTTTTCCGCTGACGACTTGGTAAACAAGTATTGAGGGGAAAAATATAAAAAAAAATAAATATATATATATATTCCTGTGTGTTTACCTCCTGTTGTTTGGCTATTTATATCCGTCAGGCGTTTCACACTGTACGGCTGCTTGCCTTCATGCTATTTCAAACCACATCAGATCTTGCACTCTTAATAAACTATTTGTGATGTGTGTGTGCCCCCCTGCCTACCCACTCCACATCTTATAAGAGACCTCAAGTTGAAAATAGAATAAATGAACGATTGTTGTCTTTTCCGCCTCTATAGATCTTCAAAGTAAAAACCCAAAAACAAAGGTTGCTTTCTTCTGAGGCTTGTGTGACTGTGTTAATGTGCTCTTTGTGGGTCCTCTATGGAGCTCTCTTTGATAATGGTCCCCTCTCTCTCTCTCTCTCTCTCTCTCTCTCTCTCTCTCCCACACAGACATGTCCCACACTAGACAGAAAGCTGACAAGTTTATAGAAGACCCAAAGAGTGCAGAGAAGAAGTCCCGTGCTCTCCTCAGGTAAATGGAACACCCCATTTTCAGCTCCTGCTTGAACCAGGTACTTTGAATGGAGACATAGGATGGTGGGGGAACTTCTCTGGAAGGAGAGTAGCAAACTTTATAGTACCTGGGAGCAGCTTAATGCAAACACATGGCCTCTTTCCATAAAACACACTCACTCACTCACACGCAACACGCACACACACAGTTGAATCATTTCATGGCCACTTTGTTGATTGTCGATTTATACTTTTGATAACTTTGATTAGATCTAACTTAAGAAATATATAATTAATATTTTATTGATATTGTATTTAGACATAGTCACCAAAAGGTGTGTGTGAAGGCATATTGCATGTATACTGGTGTAGAGGATGGCTAGCCTTAACCCAGTCCATTGACAATCTAGCAGCCGGGGTTATGCCTTCACCTCAACAGCGTCATTTCCCAGGGATAATATAATAGGATAATATCCTCCTTTTGCCAGCTGGGTTTTCCCACTAAGGATTCAACTTGGCTGTTTTACAGTTATAAGCTGGCTTCTCAATCTACTGGTCTACAGTTAATGTTACATGTTAGTTCTGCGGTCACACTGTACTGCACTGCTCAAACACACAGCAGACACACATGCACACACACGCACACACGCTCACAGACACACACAGACACACACACGCACACTCACACACACACACACGCATGTGCAGCACACACTCACACACACACAGACACACGCACGCACGCACACACACACACACCATGTGCAGCACACACACACACTCACACACACACAGACACACACGCACGCACTCACAGACACACACACATACACACACTCTCACACACACAGACACACATGCACACACACACACACACACACACACACACACACACACACACACACCCCAAGTGATCGTGTGCCTCCCACCTTGAGAAGCCACGTTAGCTCCCTAATGAGGACGTGCCCACTGCCTGTGCCCACCACAGGCGCCACCACAGCGAGCAGCACAGCCAGCCAGGCTGCCAGCGCCACTGTGTGGACGAGAACCTGGAGCGCAGGAACCACTACTTGGACCTGGCCGGCATCGAGAACTACACGTCTCGCTTCGGCACCGGTGAGTAGTACGCTGCTCCAGGGTCGTAGTACGCTGCTCCAGGTCAGTAGTACGCTTTTTTCAGGGTCGTAGTACGCTGCTCTAGGTCAGTAGTACGCTGCTCCAGGGTCGTAGTACGCTGCTCCAGGTCAGTAGTACGCTGTTCCAGGTCAGTAGTACGCTGCTCCAGGTCAGTAGTATGCTGCTCCAGGGCGTAGTACTCTGCTCTAGGTCAGTAGTACGCTGCTCCAGGGTCGTAGTACGCTGTTCCAGGTCAGTAGTACGCTGCTCCAGGGTCATAGTACGCTGTTCCAGGGTCGTAGTACGCTGCTCCAGGTCAGTAGTACGCTGCTCCAGGTCAGTAGTATGCTGCTCCAGGGCGTAGTACTCTGCTCTAGGTCAGTAGTATGCTGCTCCAGGGCATTAGTATGCTGCTCCAGGTCAGTAGTATGCTGCTCCAGGGTCGTAGTACGCTGCTCCAGGTCAGTAGTATGCTGCTCCAGGGCATTAGTATGCTGCTCCAGGTCAGTAGTATGCTGCTCCAGGGTCGTAGTACGCTGCTCCAGGTCAGTAGTATGCTGCTCCAGGGTCGTAGTACGCTGCTCCAGGTCAGTAGTACGCTGCTCCAGGTCAGTAGTATGCTGCTCCAGGGCGTAGTA
>JAODUH010000018.1:6531820-6556404 GCA_027564835.1 Typhlichthys subterraneus | reverse complement strand
GTCGGTCAATATGGATGTTTACTTTTTGGTCAATGGGGATATTTAACTTTTATTGCCAAAAACAAGTAAAAACAAAGCGATTATTAATTGTATTATTGTGTTTGGAACATATATTCAATGATGATGGTTTACATAATAAAATAAAAACATTTATTAGTTTTTGTCGAATTTATTCGTTTTTGTCGGATTTTGTCGAAACGAATCTGTCAGTCAGGGGCCCTTGGAATTGTCCTAACTTTTCCCTCCTATACGGCGCCCCTGGCCTGGACCTCTGGTGTGGCTGGTGAGTCAGAGAGGGGGCTCCAGAAAGTTGCAATGGACTTTAGTAGCGTATTGGAGCTCCTTCTTTCTGCAACATCAAAGGCAGCCACAGTTCTTTGATGTGGCAGCATGCTGTTTAAGGTACAGAGTGAATGAGAGATGTCAAGCTGCAAGGTGCCTCTGTAGTTTACGTTGAGTGCTGCAGAGCTGCAGATGAAAGGAGCAAACAGAGTTTGATAATGAATGTCCAACAACTAGAACCCATTGCAAAGAGCGGCCGCGCAGCAGAGCACCCCAGCTAACCTTGGGCGCAGCACTCTAAACCCCAGGCAGATGCTAGACACAAGACTCCTTTGACTTTGCTGATCCCAAAAAATAGGAGCTCTCAGATGGAGGCTTTAATCTTTCTGTCAATTAAATTCTTGATTGATAGACACACACACAAAAACAACCGTATGGTCATGCATATGTTGGCTCAGTGCCTTTGAACCTGATTCCATCCAGAGTAATCTTTAATGCCGGCATACTGTGGTCACTATGACAGTTTAGTCATGACCGAAAGATCAAGATCACGGGTACAAGCAGACAAAATGCTTTTTCTTAGGAGGGTGGCTGGCTTCTCCCTTAGAGATAGGGTGAGAAGCTCAGCTAGCCGTGATGACCTCGGAGTAGAGCCGCTACTCCTTCTTGCACGCCCAGCTGGGAGGAGGCCTCAGGGAAGACCCAGGACCAGGTGGAGAGATTATATCTCCACACTGGCCTCAGGATCCCCCAGTCAGAGCTTGCTAATGTGGCTCCGGAAAGAGAGGTTTGGGGTCCCCTGCTTGAGCTGGTGCCCCCGTGACCTGACTCTGGATAAGCGGATGAATATGGATGGATGGATGGACTATGTCAGTTTAGGCAGTGACTGTGCCATAGGTTCTCGACATGTCTTGTAGACTGGCAACACTACAAGTTCTGAAGTACTGCATACCCCCAACCAATCATGGTGCACTGCTTGTCATAACCTTGTCATCGAGGAGCAGTCTTGCTGGCACTCTTGTTCTCCCTCGAGGAAACGTTTAAAAGAAAAACACTAAAGATTGGGACATTCTAGATTTTGGGGTGTCGTGGGGCATCCCAGATGTCACATCTGTTCTTCAATTATGTCAAAAAACACAGGGTGAAGACACCCGTTTGTCGTTATGATGGTGTTCATATTCAGGCTTGACACTAATATATAATACTAAATTCATGAACAAACTGGAGCATAATTAAATTCTAGAGATGAAAACTATATTGTTTCTTAAAATGAACATTTTCTGCAGAGTAGTGTTCATGTCAGGTAGGGCTAAAACATTGAACAGTGCTTGGCGGACAATCTTATTTACTGTGGTGCTGCGGGTTAAGTACATTGCAACAATGATCTCAGCCTCAGCCTAACCCATTTGAGGTAGGACTTGCTTTCATGTCCACAAAATCACATGAATATTTCTTCCGAGCCAGACATTAGTCAGAACATCTGTGGAGTTTCTGTTGAAAAATGAACATTATCTCCCACATACCACAGTTCTCTTTCACAAGGTAATTTGGAGGACAATGACAATTTAAAATCCTTCTCCTGCTTACATAATGCCAGAATCCATGATGGGACTGAAAGATGTCCTAGCAATTCCTGTGCTTCCAGTGGTGTAAGACATGGGTTCAGTGTTATACTTACCAGAATAATATAAAATCATCTCTAAAAACGATTGTTTGAAGAATACAAAATCTAGACAAATTTTCAAAGCTGTCTAACATTAAGCTTTGCCAAAATTCTTCTTCTGAAAAAAAAAAAAAAAAATCATTGTGGAAAACCAGTCAGGTTAGGCCCCAGGTGTGACATTGTTTCTGAATTGTAACCAGATTGAAACTGGATAATCTCTAATTTATCCTGCTACTCCCAGTCAGATAACCAATCAAGCTAGGGAATGTTAAAAAGCTTTGTAGACAACACCAACTCAAATGGAATTCTTGCAGAGGCAACAGTCTGTTTGATTTGAGTATGGGATTCAAATGTAACAATCAAATGCAACAGAATCAAAACAGAATAATGTACCCTACAGTCTCTACACAGCTAGATGAACACAACCCCCAATTTACGTCACGTGTGCACTTGGATGGGAAACATAGACACTCAAAATTTACATTTAAAAAAGTGGTGGAGTAACCAGGATCCATTTAAGACAGAGTGACACATTTTCTGTCTGTTCTGATTACTTTTTTCATTGAAAATGTGCAAGGACCTAATCATAATACTCAAGGGTAAACTATAATATTATACACCAACTGGTTGTCGCTCTCCACATATGCAAGGGGATAAATTAATGGCAATCTGTCTTCCCAGCTATAGTATTTTCATGGGATAAAATTACATCATACGTTATACATTTACAACTTTGTACAGTCTAGTGTCACATACACACACACAGTCACACACGCACACACACACACACCTGATCTATGTAACCACTGAATCCCACACTGCAGATTGTGAGCAAATCGCATCCATACGGTCAAACCCATCAGATCCACTTTACCAAGAGAGCAGCTCACATTTTAAACATCAAACATGAATGATATAATCAAACATGAAAGCACTTCCAATTAGACCACTGACAATTAGCCAGCTAAATGTCTCTGTAAGTGATCACTGTGAACCCTGTGGAGAGCTCCTGTGGCTGAATAAACCAAGTTGATCGCCTAAACCCCTCAAAGTGCATGCACCATACACACACACGTACACGCACACACGCACACGCACACACGCAGATTCAGAACCGTCAGACAAATAAAAATATACAGTATATGCAATAGCACACGTTGATTCAAATCATAGTGGCTGTATTACTGCAACAAGTGGTCCGTTCTCCACATTCGTAAGGAATAAGAGCCATAGTGATAGTACTATCATGAACTATTACGTTGTTTTCAGACACCTTTTGCACACGATCATGTATTTATATGGGTCTATTTCCATCTAGTGGGCATTCTGCGTAATTGCAAGCAGAAAAAAAAAGAAAAAATAATTGCAAGCAGAAAGTCCTACGTTCTCTTCTAATTGTTTATTTCCACCGGATAAAAGTCAACAAAAGCTTCCCCCTGCAGCGATGTTCTGTTTATAGGATGTTTCCTTTTTATTGTTCACACATGAGAAGATACAGGTTAGGAACGTTAGGAACAACTGTAGTACTGAAAGTATCGCGGTCACGCCATGTTAAACGTATTAGGAATAGTTTCATTTTTAAAATGTGTATTTTTTTTGTGTATTCTCGTTTTCACATCAGACAGCCGTGCCACTTTCGCTTTTATGAAGACCTTAAGAATGAGGAAGAGCAGCTAAGCCTACTGCGCCCTTCTGGCCTTAGTTTTATCCGGTGTTGAGAGTGAGACTGTTGTGCTGAGAACTACCACGTGAGTTATATTACTGAAGCCTACCTGGAATCATAACCTACATAGTTGTTCTTAAAGAGTTTAAACGTATTTTAAAATATGCTACATTTTAGCCACGCTCGATTACCACGCCTTCATGCTTCAAGTGTTGCAATGGAGGATACGTGAAATAGTGTGTCTTAAACGTGAAGCCAAGTGAATGCTGGAGCGGCAGGGGCGTTTATTCAGCATTGATAGGACAGGTTCTCCAGGTATGCCCTTGAGGATGGATTATCCGTTACCATCTTCCCAGGAACTCGTCCTAAGACAGCGTGCAGACCTACTGAGCGCCCTGTGCGCCAGCGGCTCACCAGAAAGTTTGGCCAAGGTATTGGACTTGTTATTGTCCCAGGGGGCTCTTGTCTGGGAAGACTATCAAAACGTACATGTGCAAGGCAGGACTCTGTGCACAAATGCCAGGCACCTGCTTGACCTGGTGTACACCAAAGGCGAGGAGGCCTGTAGTCTTTTCCTAGCGGCTCTTAACCAGGTCCTTCCTGACGCACAAAGAACTGGCCGCTTCGGAGTGCATGATTTGAGTTGTGAGGCAACAGGGCGACCCGTTGACACAGCTGCCCAGACCCTTTTGAGGGAGAGACCTGGCCTGATCAGCAAGCTGCGGAGCTGCATTTCTGACGCGCTGCAGGCGCTGGTTGATTCTGGGAGTTTCACCTATTGTGACTGTGATGAAGTGCGGCTACCTGTGTACACACCCACTCAGCAGGTAGGTCAGCACAAGATCTAGAAACACTGGACTGACTGCTTCCTCTGCTTTTTCCATTTAGCAGTCATGCATATTAAATTGGTGGTTTTTGTTATGATTACAATCATGTTTCAATTTCAAATAATGTAAAAAAAAAAAAAATGTCTGAACATTTTCTCGAATCTATCTATTTTATAAAGAATGTAATTATATATTTCTTACGGGATTCAGGCAAGGCATTTGCTTGACCACGTCGCATCCAAAGGGGAATCTGCAGCAAGTGTTCTACTGAAGTACATTCAGCAAAAGGATCAACATGGCCCATTGGTCCAGGAGAAAGAGGCTATTTCTGAAGGTATTTGTTACACACACACACTTATCCCCTGAAAAAGACCACGTAGTTCCGTAGTGCCCTCTAGTGGAGCAGATGCAGCAGTGCGTCCACCACACGTTTTCGACCTCCGCTGAAGGGGTCCTATGTTTTGTGCTATCAGCTTAGCATCATTCACTGTAGCTTACCGTATGTACCATTTGTGTTTTGTCGCAGTGTGCTTGCAGTACCAGAAGAAGCTCCGTAGCTCTGTGTCCTCCCAGTCCCGCTTCCTCAGTACGTACGGTGGCACCAGCAACATGTCTCTGGACGACATCTACACCGAGAGCCAGCTCCAGCTCGCCCACGCCGACGTGCCCACGCAGCTGAGCCTGGAAGACATAGTGGGCGGCGGCGAGGGCGCGCTGAACGACGAGGCCGACACGGTGCTGGTCTCCGGTGCGGCGGGCAGCGGCAAGAGCACCCTCCTCCAGAGACTGCATCTGTTGTGGGCGCGCGGGGAGGCGCTGAGCGACTTCCTGCTGCTGTTCCCGTTCAGCTGCCGCAGGCTGAGCTCGGAGACCAGAGAGCTGTCCCTGCGAGAGCTGCTGTTCCAGCACTGCTGCTGGCCGGACCGGGAGCAAGAGCAGCTGTTCCAGTTCATCCTGGACCACCCCCACCGCATCATGTTCACCTTCGACGGCCTGGACGAGCTCAACAAGAGCTTCTCGGACGAGCAGAGGCACTGCTGCCCGACGGAGCGCGCGCCTGTTCCTGTGCTGCTCTTCAATCTGCTCCAGGGTTCTCTGGTGAAAGGCGTGCGCAAAGTGGCAACCAGTCGGCCGGAGGCGGTGCTGCCGGCCCTGAAGAGGTATCTCCGCAAAGAAGTCCTCCTTAAAGGGTTCTCTCCGGGGGGGATTGACTGCTTTGTGAGGAAGCATCACAGCGACCCTGCTGTGGCCGACCGAGTGTTGCAGTCGCTGCACAGCAACACCGCTTTACTGGGGCTGTGCCATATTCCTGTTCTCTGCTGGATCGTGTCCAAATGCCACCGGGAGCTCGTCGGCTGCGGCGAGGGCAGCCCTCAGACCATAACAGATGTTTACTTGATGATCCTGGAGCACTTCTTCCACCACAAGAACCCACAGAGAGACGCCCTTGGGATGCAGTGGGTGCAGGTCCACCTGAACACAGCATTGCGCCTGGGACGGCTTGCCTACGAGGGGATCGGGGTCTCCTGTTATGTGTTCTCAAGCGCAGAGCTCCAGACGTGCGGCGTAACCGAGGAGGATATCTGCACGGGCTTTCTGATCCTCAGCAAAGACCCATCGTCCGCCTCCTGTCGAAAGTACGAGTTCCTGCACGTGACCATGCAGTGTTTCTTCGCAGCTCTGTACATCGTGGCGAGCAGCAGCGATAACCGCTCGGTCATCTCGAAGCTCTTCCGGCCCCGGGACGTGCGGCAGACGAATGTGAGCAAGGCGTGCTTCAGGCCCTGCCTCCAGTCACAGAGCGACTGGGTGTCGGAGGAGACCATGGCGGCGGAGGCACCAAACCTCCAGATTACGGCCACGTTCGTGACAGGTCTGCTCTCGCAGCGCAACCGCAGGCTCCTGCTGCCCTGCTGCCCCGGGCCGTCTCTGGACAGGAAGGTGAGACGCGTGAGTAAGTATCTGGCCAGAGGCATGCACAATCACTTCAAGTCCATTCCCCAGCCGGTGCCGGGCGAGAAGAAGAGCATGCACGCTATGCCAGGCTTCGTCTGGCTCATCAAGTGTATCTACGAGATGCAGGAGAGCAGGATCGCCAAGGAGACGGTTGCTAAACTGGAGGTGGAGCACTTGAAGCTTACCTACTGTAACATAGGGCCTGTTGAGTGTACAGCACTGGCCTATGTGCTCCAACATCTGAAAAGCCCTGTTGGCATTCAGCTGGACTACAACTCTGTAGGAGATGTCGGCGTGGAGCAGCTACTCCCCTGCATGCACGTATGTAATTCCCTCTAGTAAGTATGACTGCATTTCTAATGCCAGCTATGAATCTAATACCGGCACAAAAGCATTGTCCTTTTTAAGAGATGGATATGCTTTTAAGTATTTTTTTTCCATCTCAATCAGCCTCAGAAACAATAATATTTCTGATGAGGGGATCCGCAAACTGATTGCTAAGGTTGTCCAGTGTGAGAGCTTCCAGAAGATTGCGTGAGTATTGAGATGGGTTCATGTCCTGGACAGTTACAAATGACACATTTGCGGTCATTTGTGTTATTTGCTGATATAATCACGTCATGTCCTTTCAGGCTCTTCAACAACAAACTAACCGATGCATGCACAAAGCACTTCTCTCATCTATTGAGGACAAAGCAGAATTTCATTTCCCTAAGGTCGGTAATTGGTGCTGCTAGCACAGATTACATTTAGAGACTAGATGGAGGTCTAATACATATTTAACATTAAATATTTAAAATATTAAATTAAAGATGTAGATGTTTTTTAGGCTTGGGAACAATAACATAACTGCAGAAGGAGCAAAGCAACTGGCTGAAGGACTGCAATTGAATAAATCTCTGCAATACCTAGGGTAATATAATGTTGCCCAGTTTTGATATCATACACATTTTATTGATCGAATGATTTCTCATTGAGGAACTCTGTTTGTTGTCAGGCTTTGGGGAAATAAAATAGGGGACGTGGGTGCACAGGCCTTCGCTGATGCTCTGGAGGACAGTAAATCCCTGGTGTGGCTTAGGTAATGAATGATGTAATGAATATAATGAAGTCATTATTTGTTCAGTAAATTCTAAGACATTGTGAAAGAAAACATAAAATAGTATGCACTTAAAAAATATAAGCTCATATGCTTTTGTATGTTGCTAAAGATACACTCCTCGATTTGTTTTATAGAACCAGACAGTTTTGCCCTAGCTCAATGTTTGAAACACTAAGGCCCTTATTTATCAATTTAACGTGGAAACCAACGCAGATCATTAGAGCGCAAAAATCATTTTATGACAGCGTTCACATGTGATTTAAGAAATCTCGCCAAACAAGCGTAAGAATGATCACACATTGATAAATGTGGCGGTGGAAAACAGCCATTATTTAAGTAACACGCCCTTAAATATTCTGGATTTAAGGCCTCGCCCCTAGAGTTTACCACATGGAGAGTCTTAATACATTCAAGAAGAGTTTCTTATTTGATTGGCTTGAACAGGTAGAGGAGAAACAGCTAGATTCACCACCTGTGTCCTGGCCAGTTAATGCTAGCATAAATATAATATACTAGGGAGGTTATATATTTATCTTATATAGCCTATATAAATTGCCTATTAAATGGTTGGAGAGTTCATTTATTTGCCCCTTTATATGACGTTTTAGATAAATAAGATTTAAAAAAATAATAAAGGTAACCTGAAAAGTCGAATAAATATGTTTAATGTTGTACATTAATTTTCTGTGTCCCGTAGGCTATCAAATTGACTACCTGTTAAACATTATTAATAGGCTACTACATTTTAGGAGTAACGAATGAGGTTGACTTCTTGTAGCAGAGTCCCAAAGTCGTGGCTGCTCTGAGCACAACTGCGGCTTTCTGGGCATATAGTCTAAATTCTGTCTGCATCAGATGATCAATTAACACACAGTTAAAGGCAGGGTTAGTCGTTTTCTCTTGCTATCAAAACCCCTCCGCGGTCCTCTGCGGTGCCGCTCCACACATCGAAACGCATTGTGAAACAAAGCGTAGCACTTTGTTGATGTGAGCGTTTTTTGGCACTTTGCTTATGTTCCTATTTATGGTGCCAGGGCTGTGTATAAGTATCCGACTATATTTTCAACATGCACATTTGACTAAATCTCTATTTGCTTACCAAATAGCTTGCAATAGCTGACTTAACCTTTAATCTGCGCTATATGTGCAGAACCCCGCAGGCCAAAACAGCTTTCTCTGTCCTGCACAGTAGGCTCGATGCTACAGTCCCCCCCCACCCCTTCCCCACAGATACTAGATTAGACTAGATTGACAGAGACTAATTTTGTGTTTTTGTAACCCTGGTTTCAACCACAAGTGTAATGCTAGACAACTCGAGGAGTGTCCCTTCTATAAGCTTCCCTATCCCCTATCTGCAGCATCATCACATGTACAATCCATTCAATGGACTGATAATTAAAGTGATACTGATTATGATATGTTATCTACTGGCAGCCTGGTAGACAATGATGTTGGGAGTGAAGGAGCTTGTGCCCTTGCCAAAGTCATCAGGAACTCTACCTCACTGCAAGAACTCTGGTAAGGGCTACAGATAGAATGACTCAGAGTGGATGATTTAATTCCTAATTCTCGTCTGTATTGTATTTCCTTTTGTAAGGTTAACAAAGAACTGCATAACGAGAACAGGGGTAGAATGTTTGATTAAAGCCATGGAGCACAATACTACTGTGAAGTCAGTATGGTATGTATTGAGTATACTTTATATTGGGGAACATTTTGAATTTGTCAACTGACGTTTTTGCTGAAATAATCGCCATTCTGCGCCAATGTATACATTTCCATCCCTGGGACAACAGATTACAGGAACAGAATATGTGGTTAGTCTTGGTCTTTAAAAGTTGATTGTTATATAATTGCATTTGATGCATTTAGGTTGAGAAAAAATGAGCTCAGTGTGGAAGAAGTGGAGGAGATGTCGCAGCGCGAGTCACGACTGATCTTCTGAATATGGAAAATGTAGAGAAAGCAGTAAAGCAAAAGTATTTATTTTATGTATAATGCTTGTAATATATTTGTGTACATTAATGTAAATAAAAAGAATTGTCATCGTTACTTTTATGTAGTTTATTACAAAAGGTGTTACAGGGTGAATGCATTATCCTATAAACTGACTTCCACAGGGTTGTGCACACTATGAGTAAAGTGTTTAAATGTATGTATTGGGCTTTCTAATTACATTTGGGTAAATCATAACATACATATAAACCCATAACACACAATATTCACAAATCCAATTATTACCCCTAATGCTACCTTTTCTTTTCATGTATATACATTTTTTTTTTTTGTTACCTTGTTTACACACCTCCATCAACATACTGTACACAAACTCAGAACATAGCATACTGTAGTCAGTACCATGAACGTAACCTATAATAAGGGGTTGGTACTGTAGCATACTCACAAAATGCCAGACTCTCCCATTTGCACTGCCCCTGCCCTGGCATCCTACACACTTCAACCTAACTATGAAGCCTGGGAAAACCCCATACAGAGGGACTTATTTACAGACACAATGAACAACCAATTAGTGCGCAGGAAATATGTGAAGGACCAATACCAGTGAAGCTTGCATGAAAACGTCCAACCTTAACATTTACTTGGTTCGTCTTCAGTAAATAATCAATTGAATACCATTATACGGTGTATGGTTCTGCAAATATTTATTGGCGTAGCGATTTATCTAAATGGTGTCAGCACATCGTGGAGGTTGGCAGTGCACTGCTGGCCTTGTCACTGCCTATCAGATAAACAGGCTAACGTTAGCGTGCTAGTTGGCTAAGTCTAACCAGAAGCTGTCGCCACGGAAACGTTAGCTCGGTCTCAGCAGCTGTAGTGCTAATTACTGTAGCTATTTGACATGACAGTCACTTAAAACCTCTAACCAAGTCGAAGCGCATATACGGTAAGAAAATCATCGATATAATTCTAAAAATGTATGTATTTTGCATGCGTATTTAGCTTGATTGGCTAACCGCTAGCCACTTCCTCCTGATGGGGCCTTGATTGGCAGACATGAACGGATGATGCCGTTGCTGCTGGCTGTCATTCAAAACGGTGCTCACAACGTTGTTACGGTATATTGTTACTGCCAATGACATCGATGGACAATGCTGACCTGCAATATTCCAATAACAAAGTCACTTCATAGTACGGTACAAGAATAAAAGGTTTGACCATTACAGGTTGCATTGTACAGTATCAGCCTATTTGCCTGTACGATACCGGTAGACGTTTGTCTATTTTAGAATAACGTATATTTACGTTATTGTTTACGGTACCGTAGTAGGATACCGTAACTGGTACGGTACCGTACCCGGTACTGTAAAACTAAATTAGAAAACAATGAAGCTGTATTTCTAGGTATATTGTCGTTTTTGATTGGCAAAGCAAATCATGCTACCGGCAATGATGCAAATCAGCATGAAACACTGATATTACACTAGCATTACATTGTCATAAATAACCTACGTACCGGTAGAGAATTGTCTAGTCGTTGTTGCTCAGATATCAACTGAGAGACATACCGGCAGTCAGAAGAACAGTCAAAACAGTAGCTACAGAATTTGATACAGGTGTGTCAATAACATAAAATACCCAACTACACCCATAAGTCAAAATATAGAAACTGCCTGATTATGTTTGATGTCAAGTTTGTTATTCATGTATGTGATTATATATATTGCATTCATGTGTGATTTCGAATCTGCTTCCATACTGTATGGATAAATTATATGTAGAAAACTTAGTATTTTCCTACAATAATAGAAACATAAAACACTTTATTTTTCAATTTAGTGCTTTATAATAAAATAAGTTATATTTCATAAAGAAATAACAAGCTAAAAGCCTTAACATATAACATAATCGTAAAACATTAATAAAAACAATTAAACTTTTTTTTTCAAATGTGATTTTTAAGACAGATTTGAAGTAGGCCTAATTTATTGTTGTTGCTTGCAGGCCGCAGGTCAAGCTTGTCTTGATGTGAGTGTGTGGAACATGCAGCCATGAGCTCAGCCCTGTGGAGCCAGGACAAGCCCAGCGGGGGCTTCAGGGAGGACTGGCGCTTCTTCATGGTGGTGAAGGAGTGCAGTGTGGAGAAGCCCCCCCAGAAGACCCTGAGGGTCCCCCGTGGAAGCTTGGGCCAGGCCTGCCAGGAGCGCAACAGCCTGGGGCGCACGCTGCCCCCCAGCAAGGGCAAGCGGAGCCTGCGTGTCCTGGACCAGACCAATGTGGTGCTGAGCCTGGACGAGCGGGACGTCCTGGAGGTGGACGAGAAGCTAGCGGAGCTGCTGTTCCCCATCACCAACTGTGAGGAGCGCTACGCCCTGCTCTGTAACAAACCCCGGCTGGAGCGTGCGCGAGACATCGACTGTGGCTCCAAGGTGCGCGTCCAGCTGCGCTCAGGGGACGAACCCCTGCCCGGGGTGGTGCGCTTCAAGGGAGCACTGCTGCCAGACAGAGCCCTTTCTGGAATATGGTTTGGAGTGGAGCTGCTGGTGAGTGTCGTATGTCTGTTATTGTTTAAACTAAAGCTTTATTTTATTGTCCCCAGAGGGAAATTATTCTTCACAGCACTGTACATGAATCCACATACAACATTATAGCCACATATGTTTTCTTAAACGCAAACGGCACACAATGGCAAGAGGTAGACGATTGAAAGCAAATGTTTCGGTTTCAGATAGCCTGGTGTTTAAAGCAGTAGAGATGTAGGCTAACATCCCGAAGAATGCTCAAGCGGACATGCCTCGGTGCTTTCTAATGATTCATCCTAGCCCATTGAATTTAAAAGGACCTTTTATTATATATTTCAGACCTTACCTTGAGTGCCTGGATTTCTTTTTAATGCAGTTTCCCCTTGAATATTTAAGTAGTGTTGGGGGTTATTAGTTACAGTGTTGGTGAAAACCATCCCAAATAGCTTACAAAGTCAATTGCAAATACTTTTTAATGAGCAAAAACAAATGAACAGAAATGCACATCGACCCTCCTGCAGAGGGCAGAGAATCTGCTGTAGTCACAAAAAACCTCTCCTTCAGTGTCAGAGGCCCTGCCCCACACATTGGAAACACATAGCAAATGCTAGAGCATTGTTGTTCTGAGCTGTGTTTGCCACTTGGTTTATGTTCCTATTTACGGAGCCAGGCCTGTGTAGAAGTACTGGAACACACACAGAGAATGTTAAGCTAGGAGATATTTGGTGAATTTGACAAAAAGCGTATTCGCTTAGAATCTCAAGCTCTACCTTTTAAGATAGAACTACACCGCAGCAATTGTTTCTCGTGCGTGTGAGAGTGACTGCTTATTAAAAGAATTTGCCAGGTCGCTGGTTGACTCTTGGGTGTAGCCGCTGGACTGACTGCTCCTATCAACCGAAACCCGACGCTCTATCAACTTTTTCTAGCGATTAAAATTTGATTCGGCAGCGAGAGGTAAAGGAAATCTCTAGCGTTTCCACCAAACAGAATCTAGGTAAAGGATTTTCATGCTTTCTTCAAAGTAATATCAACATAAAAAACACAAAACACTTTTAACAATGAGAATATGTATTTTTATTCAGCAGCCCAAAAACAAGTACACTGTTTACTGTTTGCATTTCAACATGATACCACCAAATCACAGCAAATTGATGGATATGTTGTTCTCCTGTTTGTTTTAAATGACTCCTTCTTCTCTTCATTTATACTTTTTTTTTTTTTTTTTTACAAAATGCATAGAAAGGCGTACATTTAATAATGCAAGCACTAGGCTACTAGATTATGGTGTCAGTGGTGTGGCTCGCTCTTCTGTCAGTAGTAGTCCCGCAACTTCCTTGTTTCTGTTTTCTGGATTGTCCGTGCAGACTCAATAGGTAGCTGAAAGAGCATCCTTGCACGAGCATGCGCTACGACAGAAATGTCGCGAGGTCACTCAAACTTGACCAAAAGTGTGTCCATAATGAATTCCCCACTAACCATGAATGTCTAGTGATTGGGTGAAATTACTTTTGTGGGGTTTCTGTTGGGTTTTGCCGTCATTGCAGTCATCAATTAATATTTATTTAGGGTTTCAGTTACCATTTACATGCAATTGTGAGCGTTAATTGGGTGGGACAAGATGCTCATTCATGTGCGCTTGATTTTGAGTAAGTTGTGATTTATAAAGAAAAACGCGTGGGATGTGCGTTCGTGCACACTTTTTTATTAATCTGAATACGTTTGTGTGTATTGTTTGTACTGAACATTGTGAATTCTACGCACAGTTTTAAAAATTAGACCCGTGGTGATTGACTTGGCCAGTCTAAACCCTTTTAACTTTTTCTTCCTGATGAAGTCTTTTTGGCAATGCGTTTTGTTGGATTGTCTTGCTGCATGATGAAGCTCCTCCCAATTAGTGTTGACGCACTTATCTTAAGTTGGCAGACATAATGTTTTATAGACTTCTGAATTCATCCTGCTGCTTCTTCCATCATAGTGAGCACACTTCAGAAGCATCCATGCAAGCCCAAGCCATGACACTTCCTCCACCATGCTTCACAGATAACAGCTAATATGTTGACGATCTTTCTCTACACCTTGGGATTTTCATCACATTGGTGGAGATCAACATTGATCTCGTCATCCCATACTTTGTTCCCGAACTTTGTGACTCATCTCTGTACTTTGCAAATTGTCATCTCACCTTCCAATTCCTACTACTTATGAATGATTTGCATTTTGTGCTAAAGTCTCTACGTTGCTGCTCTGAGATACTGTACCTTCACTTGTGCCCTATGGAGTTTGTTTGTGATGTCACTGTTTGGGGTCTTCACAGGCAAAACCCAATACTAAAAGTTATAACTATTTGTTACTCTATTCTCTTCATAGCAAAGACACTGTTCCAATACTTTGGAAGGTAATGCATGTTTTAATATTAAAAGTAATGTTTTCTTTGGACCAAACTGGCATTAGTTATTAAGGAAAAATAAGTAAAATTCCCACCCGCAACTGCTGTAGCAACTAGGTAGAAGCATAGCATGAGTGCGTTTTTTAATCAAAATCTCATCGTCGTCCAATACATTTAGTGTCTGCATGAATCTAGGAGCAAAACACAAAGGGCTGCTTATTGTAGCACAATGCTGTGTTTATTCCACCGAGTCCAGCTGTAGGCTACATGAGTGGGCTGCCAGAGTACAGACTGTGGCCATAGCACAATGTGAAGATTTGGCTGTTCATTCTCCTGCCTTAGATCAACATCCTGACTTCATGCTCACATGCACACTGTTGTATTTGCTGTCATTACCTTTGCATTTATACTGTAGAGATGCAACAATCGATCGGACGGCCATGATCAGCAATTGGCCGATCAGTCTAAATATATCCAGTTACTCATTAGCCTAGGGCTGTAGCTCGCTGTCATGTTAGACTACACTGAGGTGAAAGATGTCTTCTGTGTGGAAGTCTGTCAATGTCTGAGGAAGATGCTAGGAAGTTACCGTAGCTGTAATTGGGTCAAACTAGTTTTAGATTAGAGATTCAGAGTTAATATCTTTTAACACTGATATAATACTGATATAAAATCTATTGGCAAATGTAATCTCATTGAAAAGAGTAAGTTATTTGGCTATTTGTCTTATTTCTGATATTGGTAAACCAGTGCCAGGAGACAAATGCAAACACTGGTGGCGAAGGGACTTTCAAAACATATTTTTAACTAAATATCTTTTATTTTTAAATGACATAGAGCCATCAAATAAATTGTGAAAACCTTACTTGGTGAAGACTGGAACTGGCCGGTCAGGCTTATAAAGATGGTCAATTAATTATTGTAGCTGCAGTTTGTGTGAGTGAATAAAATAAGCACTGTGATTTAGTGCACTCTACCTTTCCTTACTGTCAGCAGAGGGTCCTAGGTTCTATTCCCTGATGGTCCTGCTTGTGTGCATATTGCATCTTCGCCCATTGTTTGCTTGGTCTCTATAGCCCCCCCCCCCCTCAATGACACATACCACCATGCTAATTGGAGACTTCAGATGGCGTGTGTGCTTAGAGACCTTCACTGATGAGCTGGTTTCTTGTCCAGGATCCCATCCTGCCTTCCACACAGAGCCAGCTGGGATGGTCTCACGGTGGCCCTGAATAGCAGAACAGATGGGAGCTCTTCTCATCATGACATTCCTGCACTAGACACCTTGAAGGAAGTGGCACTAATAAATCAGCGGCACGCCAATGAAATGCGGCGAGCCATTAAAGGCCACTGCAGTAATCAGTCAGCAGCCGTCATAGTATCAGGATGTTGACGTCCTCCCCCCCCCCCCCCGCAGAGCCAGCAAGCGTTGCACGCGCAGCGAGCAAACCTCCCTCTTGAACAGTGGCGCGCCACTCTGTCACAGCTTAACACAAAGCCTGACACGTCTGCAGCTAAAAATGCCTTAATGGCTTCGCCTCATGCAGCCCAAGGTGCTGTGATGAATGTGTCTGATAGTCTCTCTCTCTGTGGTTACCAGGAGGAGGGGAGGGGCCAGGGCTTCACCGAAGGCTCCTACCAGGGCCGCCAACTGTTCCGCTGTGAGGACGAGTGCGGCGTGTTCGTGGCGCTGGACAAACTAGAGCTGTGGGAGGACGAGGACGAGGAGGAGGAAGATGAGCAGCTTAGCGAGCTAGATGTGGACCACGTCAACCTGGCGGAGGACCTGCAAGACTACCCTCCGCTGGAGATCAACTCCAGGGTCCTGGTCCAGACCAGGGAGGGCCCCGAGAGGGGCACCGTCATCTTCTGCGACCTGCTCCCTGGCAACGAGAGCCTCGGTTACTACGTAGGAGTTGACATGGTAAGGGCGTGGCAGCAAGCAGACAACCCTTTGACCCCGTGACTCTCAGAAGTGGTTCACAGCTTGTGATCCCTAGAAGCAGTGGGAGGGTTCACATCTCTCGTCTTTAGCTAGGAACTGCTCTATTTAGCCAGACAAACATTAGTATGCCTGCGGTGGACAAGATAATACATTAAACAAACCATTAATACAGACAGTGAAATAGATATTGTCATTTTATTGTGTCACATTGCTTCTACTTTAAATGTGTATTTTTTTTAAACCGAACTATTTCCCCTGTTGCTATGGTCATATAATTAGCACCATGCTTTCTTAACATAATTTTGTAGCTTACTTGTGTCAGAATTCACAATATCCATAATTCATGACCAGTAATGAAGGTTTATTCATTTGGCAAACCGTTACTGTTTATAAAGCGGTATATACCGTTGAGCAACAGTACAGCTTGCTCTTGCCCGCGCTATTACACAGTAGTTCCCTGTACAGTCAGTGTGTTGAGTTGATTACATAGTGTAGTGTGCTGTGTGTCAGTACGTAGTGTAGTGAGGCGTCTGGCGGTGGATGCATTCCAACGTCTAACTGAGGCATTTGACTGGCCGTCAGTAAGCAGCAGCAGCAGCTGCTGCCCACTCGGTGCATGGGAAACGCCCACACAAAGGCAAGGCAGTCACGCGGGCAGTGAGGTAAAGACATGACCCAACGGCGTGGCAGGAGGCCAGCAGGCAGCTGTGGAGAAGCCCACTGCTGTGCTTCACTCTGCGCCCAGCCTCGCCCTGCCTCATCTAGCTAGCAGCACGCTCACACACACACATGCTAGATGCTCGTGGTGGAGCAGAGCCTTCACATAGAGGAGATTACAGTGGCAGTGCCTGCAGATGGAAGGAGTTTGGTAGCAAGTTGCTCTATGGCAGGGCTTACGCTGTGTAGCATGAGACCATAGGCAGATACACATTGCTGCTGCATAGCACCACGGCACCATGAGGAGGACAAGCAGAGGCTTATAAAGGTCTGGCGTCTCCTTTCAGGACAATCCTATCGGGGACTGGGATGGTGTGTTCGATGGGAAGCTACTGTGTAATTTTGCAAGTTTGGAACACACGCGTCTCGTCCCCATCTGTGACGTAATGCCAGGTGAGTCCCCTGTTTTGGTACCTTCCCTGTTTGAATACGTATTTATCGTCCGATTCCTGGCGTTTTCTCCAGTGCTTGTGTAGGAGCGGCGCTGAGCACCGTCTGAGAAGCGGGAGTTTGTGTTTGGTTGGCAGCAGCAACAGAGAGTCTATTGTTTTGATGCCTAGCTTGTTTGTGAGAGTCGAGGGTGAAATACTCGGGCTCTTTGTTCTGAACATCAGCTTTTTGCTTTGTTTATATGCATTTGTACCTCCCAACCAAACACACCTGACTTCCACATGACCCTTCTATGGTAGATACAGTAGTGTCACCTGTGCTGTATTTATCACTAATTGATTCCTAATGCAGACAGTCCATATACTGCATGTTATGTATGATTAAATGGAGCAAGTCTTATTGTTATTGTACAGTTCAGTCTTCATATGTAAAATGTCAATGAACGTGGAATACATTAATGTCTTAGAAAAGCACTTTTACGTGGTGTCTCACACAAAATCAGGCAGTCCTTAATGGGCTGTTACACATTCTTTTAATTTCTTAATGTGTTTTGCTATGGTATGATTTAAGTGTCAAAAACACTACTGTGTAGGTAGTAAACATCGGCTCCAAAAGATTGTTATATAGTACACACAAATCAAAATGGGTGTACTATATAACTATGCATTAACACAATCACCAATCATATGCTGTAGATGATTCATAACAGTGAATGCTTTGAGAAGTTGTCAGAATATTTTAGTTTGTATTTGGTTGTAGCTACTTCTACTTTAAAATATGAATATAAATGAGTCTTGGAACAATGTCTTGTTACTGTAACGCATGTGAAAAGCACAGTAGGTCAGTGTGTTGGTTGAGGGCTATGCCTGTAATGTATCTGTATGTCTGGGCTGTGCAGAATATCCCATGCAGGACCAAAGGCTGCAAAAGCACAGTTTTGCCCCTAGAGGCACCAGCAGTGACAAGTCCTCCTCTGGCCAAAGCAGACCAAAGAGCAAAGGTACTGCATTGATGATGGTAGTGGTAATATCACACAAACACATGTATCCACACATGTGTTTTAACATCTGATGGGGAAATGGACTGGAATCTAATCTTAGGATGTAGCAGCATGATGAGTCTAAAATGTTGTGCAGAATGAATTACTTTATATCTAGAAATATCTAAGACTTAAACAAATAGCATTAGAGAAACTCTACGGATAGCACGCAGTCAGTACATGCACCATTTGTGTTCTATGAATGTAGCCAGTACTGTATGCACTCAAGTAATTAATCAATCTGAGGCAATTCAATTACATTTTATATATTTTAACTCTACTCAAAAACATAATTTTAATAAATGCCTACTGCAATTTAGCAACCTAGATGTTACATTTAGTTGAAATTCCCTTTTATACATATATTACAGTTAGAACATTGTTTTCCTGTTCTCTTAGCATAATTCTTTGTTAAATATGTTTTGCATTTCTTGTTAATGTGTTGTTTGTAATCACTGATGAATGCAGGTTATTATTCAGTTTCTCTTTTTACCATCCTCTGTTCTTTCTGCCACGAGTGAGGAGATAGACACTTGCTCATGTTCTGTTTGCTGTCTGTCTATATTTCTTCACTGTATCTACTTATTTCCAGGAATAGGTCACCAGTGTGGCAGTAGAAGCAAGTCAGAGTTTTACTATACTTTAAATGGCAGCTCTGTTGACCCCCCTGCCCAGTCCAAATCCAAAAGCACATGGTATATTGATGAAGGTAAATGCAGGTAGTACCCTCTCGACAGTCTTAATAGCAAGGTTCTGCTCATGAGAAGCTGCTACATAAAGATCTGAAACTACCAAGGCCAGCAAAGAGGTGTTCAATAATAGGTACACCAGCACAAGCATCCTTGAGCAAGGTACTCTATAGTACAGCTTAGTTTACAGCTATCTTGAGCTTACAGCTAGCTTGAGCTTACAGCTATCTTGAGCTTACAGCTATGTTGATCTTACAGCTAGCTTGAGTTTACAGCTATTTTGAGCTTACAACTAGCTAGCTTGAGCTTACAGCTATCTTGAACTTACAGCTATCTTGAGCTTACAGCTAGCTTGAGCTTACAGCTAGCTTGAGCGTGATCCCCAAACTGGACATTTCCAAACACAATAAAAAAGCAGAATACAGTGTAGCAATGTTATTGCACCTTGCTAAACAAGGTACCTCAGACTATAAATGAAATATAGGCCTCAATGAATTAATGTGTATAGCTGCATGCTATAATGTTTTAGTTTTTTAGAATGTAGTTTGTAAAAAAAAGACATTTACTGTATGCAATATCAATCTCTATATAAGTTGCTAAAAGCAATATTGAGGCATTCAAGGCAGAGCTTGCTATTAAGACCATTCCATCAGACACCTGTAGTCGGTCCCCATTCACTGAGATTTCACTTGCATGAAAATATCTGTGGTCCAAGGTCCATTTCAACGCAAAGGCTTTTAGTAACGTTCAGTGATGAAAATCACTTCTGGAGAGAGCAAAAATGTTCTTCAATTTTTGAGTTTCCTTTGGCTTCCTTTTGGCTGATGTTGGAATCAAGAAAATCAGGAAAAGTACTTTATAACATATTGAATATTAAATGCATATTGTAGGTGAGTCTTGAAGCTCATTACAAAACATGTATTTCTACAATATACTGTAGAAACCCGGCTTAATTGTGTTACATCTGCAGAATCCCACCTATTGTCATTCTGCACTGTGCAAGTGGCTAGCTGAAGCATTAATAAAAGCCTTCATTTGACATCATTTGTCTATGCTGCCTGTGCAGTTACACAGGTATGGTGTTTTGCTCCTTGTGTAGAATGTGATGTGACTATTGTTTCTGATGGTTTTATGGGTGTCCTACTGTATGGATCTCATAATCATTGTCATTCATGATTTAGATTTGGGAACAGCATATAGATGTGTTTTACATGCACACGGTATTCTAAGATAAATGCGGTGCTCAGAACAATGTGGGTTTTGCAGGCCATGAGAAAAATGAAAAATAATAACATTTACATAAACCAAAAACTGCTTAAGGTAATAAAACGCATTTTTGTATTGTGGCTGAAATAACCCAGTAGTAAGTTGTCTCCATAGCATATGGTGAATTCTGATGCACTGCCACAAAATGAAGCACCGTAGTATCCTGAACACTGTGATGTTATGTGCATGTAAACACTCTCAGGGCCTCCGATCTGTGTTGCAGGAACAGGGCAACCAAGTCATTAGGATCGGCTGCTGCCTAATTTCAGCTGCCTTTCTCTTCCCTCTGTAATAAATACCATCTTCCCCAGGAACACATTTCACTTTATTCCTTTGGTTTCAACATCTTCCTGTAATGACACTTTAATTATTCTCTTAGTGACTTTCCTTGGATAAAGCTCATCTGCGTGTCAATGTAGAACATGATTCTGAACTACCCTAATGAATTAGCTACAAACTAGCTACAAATTAGCTATTAACTACTCTTGAAACAAAGAGTCACGTTTATGTCCACAAATCTATTCTAACTAGGCTGGTCTGAAGATTTCTCCATTGACACATGGCGGCTACATCCATGGTTCTTTCAACCCGTGGCCAGTACTGGAAACCAAAGGTCTTCTTTGAAAGACCCCCTGGTCTCCATCTGGTCTCCCAACACAACAGTGCTGGTTTAGCATCTTCGGTGTGTGTCTATCCCCTCCAGTCGGAGAGGACCCTGCCAAGTCTCTCACAGAGACCCCTCCTGACTTCAACCAAGCGTCCCCGCCCTCCAGAGCGCCGGCCTCCACCTCCCTGTCCAGTGACAACAAGTTCCATTCGCTGCCCTTCAGCCTCAACCGCAAGACGGGGCCCAATGGCAGCATGAGCCATGGGCCGCTTTCCCTGTCCGTCCAGTCGGTGATGGGGGAGCAGCCTGAGCCCCCCCTCCCTACCGCCTCAACTTCTCCACGGCCCCCCACACCCTCCCACGGGGGACCGGGCCTGGAGGTGGGCTCCCTGGTGGAGGTGAAGGAGAACCCCCCTCTCTGTGGTGTGATTCGATGGGTGGGCCTGCCGCCTGGCCTGCCAGAGCCCCTGGCTGGCCTGGAGCTGGTAAGATCACAGATTCATAGTCCACCCAAGCTACGTGGACAAATTGAGCTACGCAAGGAGGGCTTGACGCGTACTTTCCTAGCAGAATGTGTTGACGCGTTGCCGTGAGGGGTGCAATAGGAAAAATGCTACTGTGTCGCTGTACCATAGAAGTGCTATAGAGAGAGAGCAGCTATGAACTTGTTCACAATACGATAGGCTGAGTGCTATGTAAGTGATATTCTGCAACACAGTAGAGATTGCATTGCGTAGAGATAAATAAGCTTGACATTTGAGCGATACGGAAACAGAAAAAATGAAGTAGAAGCAGATTAGTGAACGGTTTGTATGTGCCGAGAGTACATGCACAACAAAATGCAGTTATGATGGCGTACATGCCTATGTACCATATTTGGTATCATCATTTTTTTCTTCTGCCACCGGCGATTCAGCAATAATAAAATAAAGCAGACCTCTTCAGTAGTTATTTGCATTTTTACCTGACAAGTCACTAGAGACTCTACTATTCCCTGTTGGATGAAAGTGGATTGCATCTGAAAAGGCTTAGTGCACCAACTTATATTATACTCGCAGACCTTGTGTCCGCGTAGCTTGCGTAGACTATCAATCGGCCCTATCTCCACTAGTAATGGGTTCATGCAAACACAACAACAAGGCTAATAGCAAAGTAAACTTTTACATAGGTCCATGAGTCATTGGTCCTATTCTCAGTACCTCCGTCAGACGTTAACATACACATACAAAAAAGTTGTTTCACATGATTTCAGGCCAATTTTGACCAGATTTGGTCGTGACCGACGCATTTTCAGCGTCGGGACAGAACGTGGCTTGTCAGGAGCGACGACAGGTGTCGTTACTCCCTGTAGTGTGACATATTCTAAGATAGGCTACGAGCCGGGTTCACGTTTTTCTTCCTTTCTTTCTTAAAATCCCCAGCATCACACACAGCGGTTCTGTAGCCATGACTGACAAATATTTGATTGGGCGCGCTGTGAACTATGATTGACAACTTCTTGATCCCTCCTCCCAGATGACACATGATCTCGCGCCAGGTCATGAACGACAGCATACTGTGATCGGTCTGTGTCATACGTGTAGTTTTGCCAGTCTCCCTGCCACGACACGTCAATAATTTAACGCACAATGTTCGTCTAATCTGACATGGTAACAATCGTGAGAGACAAAAAAGTCGTGTAGTGGATACCCGGCATTAACCACTCCACAGATGGCATGTAAAGAAACTATAGTTTTAAAGGACATTTTTGTGCATGACACATTTTTTTTTATTTTTATACAGACGGTACAGTATTTCACTTACAATTCCAGTGGTTCAGATGTTTATATACTCCAGGTACACTGCCTTTAAATAGCTTGGACAATTCCAGAACATTATGTAACGTGTTTAGAAACTTTTGTCAATTGGATATATATATATACACTCATTCATTCTTTTTGTAGAAATGTCAAAAATGTAACTGCTTGGCCATAATGACCATCAATATGTTTGTTGCAAAAATAGGGAGGTTTTGAAGCCAAAGAATACCATGCCAACTGTAGAACAGGATGCAGCATCATGTGGTGGTAGTGCTCTGGACAAAATAGATGTCCTCGTGAAGAAGGAATTTTGATATATTGAAGAAGTATCTCTAGACTTAAGGTGAGAAGTTAAAGCTTGTACTGAAATGGATCTTCCAGATAGACAGTGACCCCAAGCATTATCTCCACCTTGTGGTGACATTGCTTAAAGACAACAAAGGCAAGGACTGGACAACTCCAAAAGCTTGTGTGAACAAGGAAGCCTACAAACCTGACTTACAGTCAACAGATGTCAGGAGGGCCAAAAGTCCTGCAACGTATTCCAAGTAGCTTGTAGAAGGCTACCTGAAACAGTTAAACAAATGAATGGCAATGCGTGCAATATTAATGTAAACGTCTGACAGACTGAGAATGTGATTTAAAAAATAAGATTAAATATATAATTTTCACTGTTTTATGACATTTCATTTTTAAAATATAGTAGTAATCCCAACTGATTTAACACAGAAAATGTTGTCTATGATTAAATGTCAGGAATTGTGGAAAAACGGTTTTAATTAAGCTAAGGTACACTTATATATACTCATATGCATTATTGATAAACTAGGGCTGGGAGTCGCTATTTCCTTTTTACTAATTGCACAAATTACTTTTTGTTTTGTTGCTTTTTGTTATTTTATGGACAGGACAGTATAGAGAGATAGGAGGCAAATGGGAGAGAGATATTGGGGAAGGATCGGGAAAATACATCAGGCCAGATTCAAACCCAGGCCCATATGGTTAGAGCTAGGCTATTGCTTGCGCCACCGCTCCATCTTGACAATAGCCTGGTAGTTGTTTGCTGCTATATTAATGTTTAAAATATAATATAGACACATTTTAAATCACCAACAAACACTAAAGAGGAGACCACGTATAGCTTCATTTGAAAGATAATGGGAATAGATACACAATGCAAGCAGGTATTTAGGGAGAGCTAGGGTAGCTGTGACGTCATCACGTAGAGCGACATGGGACGGAAAAGTCTGCACATGTTGTGACTAATTATATACATGTGGATGGTGTAGCTGAAGCCAACTAGCGTAGTGGGAGAGAGAGTGACGAAAAGGAGAGATGGTTTGATCGATGTTAGCTGGAGATGTTTTTATGTGACTGCCAACTTAATAAACGTTACCATGGTTTGGATCAGAAGTCTGGAAAGTAACACACAGTTCCACATTCACGATGGCAGACAGGCAGCAAACTAGCACACACACGGACAGAACAGATTACGGTACAACATTCTATCCTGTATGTAACCTCTCTAGTCGTGTCAATAATACCTGGCTATATTGTATGTCTACATACTGTACCACTGCCGTTTAGACCAAATCAGGAAACTTTAAATGAAATCTTTCTTTGTAAAACTCTACCGTTGTCATTCATGATCTGACTGACGTCTGCCTCAGTAAGCACACTCATTCGCCACAACAGGAAGGAGAGAGAGAGAGAGAGAGAGAGAGAGAGAGAGAGAGAGAGAGAGAGAGAGAGAGAGAGAGAGAGAGAGA
>JAODUH010000018.1:6496600-6522376 GCA_027564835.1 Typhlichthys subterraneus | reverse complement strand
TGATCCACTAAAAGAGAAAAAACTCAAGTAAAATGTTGAAAAACAAAAAAAGCTAGGGATGAAGTGGTTTTAAAGGTTCCCAAATCCTGGTCCTAGATAGCCACTGCCCTGCATGTTTTAGATGTTTCCCTGCTCCTGATTCAAATGAATGGGTCGTTATAACAAGCTAATAATTTCAATCAGATGTGTGAATAAGCATTTAAAACATGCAGGGTAGCGGCCCTCTAGGACCAGGATTAGGGACCACTGGTTTAAAGGGACAATCTGACATTTTGTCCCACTGGGTAGCGCCCACCAAAATGCAAAGGTCGCCTCTATTTGCTATTTACAAAGAAAACTGAAAACTGTGGTCTGGGTTGTTGGCCTTTCAGGTGAGGGAGGGAAATCAAAACATTGTTGTTACTCTAACGACTACAAAATAGAGGTCTCTTCGGGTCCTCCGAGGCCAGAAAATCCAAGGCCCGACCCGAGACCCGACTGGGTTTGATTGTTTGACTCGGATCTGGGTTGGGTCTGACATAATTGCTATGATTATCAGATATGCAATTTACCAACTGCACTGGATGTTTACATTATTATATGTATCTTAAATATATATAAGGAAGCAATTATAAAATGTTGAACTGAAAACAAAAGGTTAATTGGCGCCGGTGAACGATGTACTGTATGCTGTTTCCAACGCCCCTGAACATGTACACTTGGCTTTTAGTTCATTATCTGACCATGGTCTGTGATAGGAAATACACATTACAACATCGAATAGGTTTGTATGTCAAAATTATGAACTCAAAATTTACCGAAATGTATTTGCTTAATTTTATCATTTGACGGCAGTGTAAGTGTGGCAACCTGTGCGTTCCTCAGCCAACTTTTTCCTTAGCCCTATTTCTTGACTATTGGCGACATGGCGTCGCCTGACACAGTTTTTAAGGTCTTTTGGTATGGGTATGGGTATGGGTCCGTTTAAAAAAAAAAAACATGGTACTTACCGAGTACGAGTCTGTTTGTCGTCGGATCCATTCGGAATGGATCCAAATTGTTGGGGCTTTTATTTATGCAAATCAGGTCGGGTGAAAAATACTTTAAAGACTTACATTTCGGATCGGGCCAATTTTTCCATATTTTAATGTGTGTTAAAGTTAACAAATAACTTCATTCACATCCTAAACTCAACTTTGCTCTACATGCTTATTACTGTAGAGCAGGCATGTTTACTCCCTGTCCCATAAACTATTTTTAGGGGAGTGTTGTTTTTTACACTGTCTTCCTATCCTTGTGGAGGCTATTGTGTAGTGTAGGGTTGGACGGACGAGGTACACACTCCCCAGTGCTCAGATAAACGCATAAACACTCCTTGTACCCAAACAAAGGCATCAAGCAGGCATTTCATTAGAGCATTGTGCGATATGGCAGGCCGCTACTGTGAATGTATGTATTAGTTTGCGATACATGCCTTTTCCTCTTGTTCCCGGGGAGGTGGATAATGCTGGTTTTGTTCATGGCTCAGTGTGAACGGCGGCTCGGCTGCCAGCTGTCAGCCCTGATACCGTCTCATTTGGATTCCCAGCCTGCCTGCTGAATGGCTAATTAGATTTGCCATTTTCAATCCGCTGATTGCTATACATAATAGGACAAAGGAGCTGACAGCGTGTAGTATTCAAGTCCAACTGTAACAATTAATAACAGCGGTAATTAACATGTGTGTTGGACACCATTGATTATGACATTACCTGCATAACGGATGCCTGGCCTCTGCCATTTCATTAAGGAGCACAGATATAGATTGTTATTAATAAACTGCTCTCTACGATCAAGGGAAGGTTATTAATTACACAAATTAGCGGGTGCAAGGGTAATCAAGTTAAAGCGGTTTGGCTTGCAATAATTGATCTAATTTTTACTGACCAGTCCTGTTGGCTCATGTTGCATGCCCTCGCGCCAAGAGAAATCACCTCATTAGCAGAAGCTTAATCCTAATCATAGTTGCTGGAGCAACTGGCTTTAAGGTCATATCTGAATGTCAGAATCATTTGAAATTGATTGGCTAAATTGAATCAATGTCATGTTTAGAACAGAACAATAACAGCTAATGGATGTGGCTGGGCCATGCCAAAACGAAGAGTGTGCGTGTGTGCATGTGTGTGTGTGTGTGTGTGTCATTGTGCGTGTGTGTAGGTGTGTAACTATTATCATGTGTGTGCATGTGCACATTTGGGAAGGGGTAACACTATTATGCACCTTAACTTGGAGTACTGGGATGCTTACAGTAAAGGTGTTTTAGTTAGCCTACCAGAGGTAGGCACCACTGTTGCAACACGGCTAAGCTAATGTGAAGAACACAGAGAGGAGTTGCATGTCTCATTGGGTCCAGCCTGGTCTATCAGGCCTATTCCACACCGCCTCAGCATATTTACACTGTGAGCGATACCACCAGACTCCTACCTCACCTCCACCTCAGAAACAGCAGTGTGTGAAACTTCACACTTGTTTTCCACCTATACATTTTAATATGCACCCCCCCCCTTCCTTTTTCACCTTCGCGTATGACATCCTTCCATTCTTGGCTGCCGACAACAAACCTCCTGCCAATCATCTCCCAGCGATGGCACTTACAATTTTCCATGAACAATTTGCCGCCTTAAGAGGAAAATTGCTTTCAATATAAGCTCTCCGTGAAAGACAACAACAATAAAAAGGGAGCCACTGTAATCCCATTCCCTCCGTCTGCGAGCAGCCAGGACGGCCTGAGCAGACTGCAGGATTAGATGAGTACAAGTCAGCGTAGCGCTGAGACAGCCCCCGACAAATGAATCCCACTTTGAACATAACAGCCTGGCATCGCATGAAAATGACTGCCATGAGCAGCGGTTGTCAGTCCGTCGTATTCTACCGACATCGTGTATAGGCTAGCGAATGGTCGTGTATTATATGTTACACCTGCTGCCTCCTTCAGGCGCGTATTGATTTACGAGAGCAGAAGGTCACTTTGATCAACAACTCTGCGACGTGCGGGAATCAGCGGCGCGCTGACATTCCATTACCTGAAAGAAAAGGACTCAAAACAAAGGGGAATATGTTAAGGAAAGTCATGCATCAGTGCTGTGATATGACTATAATTAACAAAGAGATGGCTGGCTGATGTTGAAAGGAGAGGTCCCTCGGGTGGGCTCAGGCTATTGTTCGTGGGAGGACGGCACCATGTCTGTGGTATTACATGTTTGACCTTTCTGCCCCGACACAGCTTTTGTCAAATCAAATATGCTGTACTTAAAAGACACCTGGCAGGCCACATAAAGGGTAAGACATAAACCCGCTTAATTTATGTAAAATAACATATTCCAACCAAATCTCAAGAGTAGCTAGAAAGAGTTCTGCACTCAGGTTTTGAGCCATTGCTACACAGACTGACAAGTGCAGACAAAACATTTTAACATTTTAAACAAGAATTGAATAATCATATTTCCTATTAGAAATGTGTTGAGGTGTATGCTAAAATATACATTTGCTTAAGTTATCTCCTGCTCTGGACACGTTTTAGTTGGTGATGGATTTAGAGAGACTGCATATTTCATTATACAGTAATAGTTCCACTATAATACAAATAGTTGTACATTCTAAATGGTTTCTAATGGAAGACAATTATGCAGTGGAAAAGGACTTAATCCCAGACACTTGTTATTATACGTGTATTTATTATTTTTTATTCTTACCCTTATCCAGTGTAATGCCTTACTAATCTTCATAAACATGTAAATGTTGTATGCTTTCAATACAAGACTTTTCCTAAATGTCACCAATCCCTAGCTTTATAAGACACCAGCTTGTGCACATTGCTACTTAATAAGAATCTTTAGGTAATGAGGGAGATGATGCTGAGGGAGCTGTTTGGTGTGACGTGTTGTCCTGCAGATGAAACACGTGTCTGAGCGCCCTGGCTCACGGAGAGCCTGGCTGGCTGACTGTGTTATTGCGTGGGCCGGGCCCTGCTGCTGTCTGTCGAGCCTGTCAGAGTCATGAGAGGATCACTTTATCATCGTTTGTCAGTCGTGTCTGATGCGGTAGAGAGGCCAGTGGCCCTTAGGGAAATGGCGGAAGGCTTCATGTATTTGCTGTATCGTCCATTTTTATTTGACTGCTTGCTTGGCTTCATCAGGAATCTTGTTCCAGCCTGTCATTCTCCGGGCGAGGTTTGTTATTCTGCTCCTATGCAGGCTGGTGTCCAGTGGTATTATACAGTACAATGTCTTCACTTAAGACTCAACAACACTATTACAAAGAGACCTTTGTGGCAGCTAAATGGCTATGAAGCATGGCTGGCCTTATTCAGGATGAGAAATCACTTGAGGAAAGTAGAATGTTTGTTCCTATACTGTTTGGTGATTGTTATTGGCTGCTTTGTCATAGAGAATGAAAGTCATTGTTTATTATATCTATTTTTCACACAAGATAATAGCATTGACTGTGTCTATGGATAACAGTGGAAATACAATAATGAAAGTCTACCGTCCATTATGAAAGCCATCAGTTGTTATAATATAGGTGACATTCACAATCAAATAATAGTGGTTAATCCATTAGGCAGATCTAAATAACCACCCCCATTGGTCCATGTGTTGTCCATACACTGCTGGGTCTAAGAGGTCACTTACCACACATACTGTAAGTAACTAACTGTACCTTTACAGTTATTTACCGTTTTCTATTCATTGACAAACATACATTTATAAAATGGACAATGTACACATGCTCTTGCACACACACACACACACACATACACACACACACACACACACACACACACACACATCCATCTCATCATTACCAATGGTATGTAAGAAGACTCAACCAGGTTGGAGATGATTGTTGCCTCACTACTCCTGAGAGAGAATAACATTATTGTCTAAATATGTTACACTTTGGTGAACTACAACATACATTCATGTGAAATCTAATAGTTAAGGGATGAGGTTAATGCATTCTTGTTGATAGCAGTAACTGAGCATGTCAGCTCAACCAGGGCAGTCCGCATGACTCACACAGACTTCCGAGCTTTCATAGGATCTCACCAGTGGCTCAGTGGCATTAGCAACTCAAAAGGCATCGCCAGTCATAACTGTGTTAGATATAGCTGATTCAGCACCAGTAAAGCCACTTGCCACTGCCAGTAAATGTTTATCATGCCAGCTGGCTTTGGAGATTATTTGTAATCATTATACCCGTGAACAAAGCTTTTATTCACAGCTTTGAGGTTTTGATTCTGTTCTGATGGCAGATTGTCAGATAATGCCTACATGAGGATGGGGGTTGCTAGGATGAGTCCCTGAATCTTGGGAAAGGTCATTACCTGCATGTTTCAATAGTCAGGGTTGTTCTGAAGTGATCCTGTCTTCTGCTAACCTGTGATCAATCTGTATATAGTATTTCCACATGAGTCTGACTAAAAGTATGCAATAGTTGCCAGGTCCCTATGTGTTGTATCTTGTTCTACTTCCGTTGTAACAAGCATGAGCTATCAGAATAATCTGTCTCATTGCTTTATTGGTTCATGTGTTTCATATCACATTTATTTAACCTAATCAATTTTTATTTAACCTAATTAATTATTTAACCTAATCGCAGGTAAGAATAAAATAAACATAAACATAACAAAAATAATGTAATAACTGCCCTGCTGCCACTTTTAAGCACTTAACCCCTTCTGGTGTCTGGTTAAATAAACTATAGAGTGCTTGAATATAATAAAAGACTTGGAATGGAATAGGCCCTTCAGAGTTATCTGAATTCTGAGAGCGGGAGAAGTGAACGCAGATCCATCCAAAACGCAGAACAGCACAGTGTATTGTGTATTACGGGCACTCCAGGGCAAAACTGATTAATATTTGCTTTCAAAATGACACTGCTTGATGCATGGGGGCCCTCCAAATGCAAATTAACACTTTAAAAGAGATGAATAGCCTTGGTGGAGAATTGTAAAGTTCAAGCAGATGATTTGCATATTTATATTACACGTTACTGATAATAAGCACGGCAGGAGGAAATAAATGCAATCCGTTTGTCAATGTACACCTCCTACATTACACAACTAGACCTTATTAACTTCTCTGAACTGATATGTTCAATTACTTGCCACAATAGTCACAGGGAAGATGCATTGTGCTGTGTTTTGACTGCATTATTCAATTTAGATGAAGGCAGAGACATGACACAATTGATGTGTTTAGAATGACAGAAAGTACAAAACACATTATAATAATACTGTTGAGAAGTGTGTGCTGAACATGCCACTGAAATGGATTTCTTATTCAGTTCCTGCTTTGTGGATGCTTAAAGCAACTTGTTTATTGTACTGGCGAAAAGATACTGAAGCAGAATTCATGAAACAGGCCTTGTCCCTGTTCTCTGACGTGACATGGAGCTTTACAGCCACACACACATCCAGGTCCAGAGGAGAGACACACTGCTGGCAGCCACCAGTGTCCGTCAAGCCCCAGGACACTTACAGCTCCAGGTGCGTCCCAGATGATGTCCCCATCCTCCTGTTAGGTACGCAGTGCCACAGCAAGGCCAGTGCTGTGTCGCACTGGAACCAGCGCCTGCTGTCAGAGCATTCGCTCCAGTCACCACTTTACACAACCACCACTCAAGCGCCCTTGAGCAAAGCACTGATAAGACATGCCATGTCATGTCGCTGACAGGTGCGTGTGTGTGTGTGTGTGTGTGTGTGTGCGCGCGAGAAAGAGAGAGAGAAGCTTTCTGGCCCCCAAAAATCTTCTCTCACGCGCATTATGTCAAAAAACGGGTTCTTGGTAGTTTTAATAAGTATAAAACCTGTTCTGACAACAAAGCAGAGATATGGTTGTTTAATTGCTGGTGTCAGGTGACCTCAATAGCATATGTGATGTGAGAAATGGACATATGTCGCCTGCAAGATGATCCAGCCAAAACAATACGCAGGCATATGAGTAATCTAATATGTGCCATATGTTGACCATACATATAAGTCGTCCTTTCATCGGCGGAGTGAAAAATGAAATCAAATATCACAAATGAGTAGAAGCCATTCCATTAATATGATAAAGACTAACGGCAGGCTGAAACTAGAGCGCACCGCTCATTGAATGGGACGTTTGATTGTTTGGCTGAAACCTAATCTGCTTCCTTGTGTTCCTGGCCCCTGTATTCATCAGGCGGATTGCTGCTATTGAGCGTCTCAACAGGCCTTTATGCTGCTCTGACCTTCTACCACTCCAGGTGTTAAAACACACTTGGGCAGGACAGCAAGGCAGAGCATGCACACACACACACGCACACACACATACAGTATGCTTGTACTGTAACGTGTAACTTCACTCACTCTCTCTCTCACTCAAACACACACACACACACACACACACACACACACGGACACACACACACACACACACACACACACACACAATAATCTACACACCTACCACATACAAGGCACAGTACTGACACAGTCCACCTGCCCATACTGTGTGTGTGTGGGGCCACACATTAAACTCCCTTTCTCTACAAAGCTGACATCCAGTGTCAGAACACGCACGTCTTCATTATCTAATCATAATGCTGGTTTATATAATGAATAGGACATCAAAGTTTAACAGAGCGAGATAAAGATTTAATTTGAATATGATATAATTGCTGTGAATATTGGAGGATGAAAACGGTTGTTGGTTTATTTAAGAAGCTAAAGAGGCCCTGTGGTTAGGCTGTGCCATAAATCTTCTTCACTCTAACAAGAGCAGACAGGAACCAATTTGTAAGATTTATGCTTTTACTCTCAAATATGAATGAAGAACAGACATATATGTGACGCAGTGATTATTACGCTACAATCTAATCATGGTGCAAAATTAATTTTGAAGGAGCTGTCCTCACTGTCACGTTAATTCAATTCACCAAGACGAAGGCTCCAGCAGAAAACTTCTAGAACATAAGGTCTTTAAGGACAGGCATTGCATTTTGGACAGAGACAGATATGTTCAGCGACTGCATAATTAACAATGCCTATATTGAGTTATGAGAATAATTGGATTAGTGAACAAATGCAGGCAAATCACATGAAAGTAACACATAAAGAAATGATTAAGAGCAGTGTGTTGGTCGGTAACTGGACCTGGGACTCTGACTTGCACAATAGAGGCAGCATGCCTAGACAAATTAGCCTGTGGATGCATAGACACTTATAATCATATTAATACACTATACATATTATCAGTACACAGTAAACACACGCATGCACGTTCACATACTGTAAACACGTACAGATACAGTATGCATGCATGTGTACACACACACACACACACACACACACACACACACACACACACACACACACACACACAAATCCATATATTCACCATTCAGCTAATATTATTATAGCAGAGGCCACAATACGTTTTACCCATTATGAAACATGAGAAGACATAGTTTTATACACTACAGATGGAAAACTGAGTGTCTGATTTACTAATCTGCATGTGTCCCCTGTAAATTTCCACAAAGCCATAAGATGTGTTAACAGGTTTAGTGTAGTACTTCTAACTACCACTATATCCAGTAATGAAGTACACTGTAATGTATTTAGAATGACAAGACACCATGTGGATAGTGGATGTTCAATGACACTGAAGTCATTCAGCTGTGTTCTTACACCCCCACACTGCTAGTCTCCTTGAGGACATATCAGCTGTAGTGAGGGGAGCTGCAGCAAAGGTGAAATACGGGGAACTACTTTGAGAACGCAGCCGCCATCTTCCCAGTGGAGGGGTAAGACAGGAGCGTGACATCCAGACAGTCTCAAACGCCTCAGCACGGACTGCCGGCCCACCCTTTCTATGTGCGCCGTAATCTGATAATATCAGTCATAATTGTGTTAGATGTAATCCATCTGACTTTCAGTGTGCTGGGTCAAAGGAAGACGCAAAGGCTCACTTGCCATCAATTATCAGACATAAGAGAGTGCTAGATGGAGCTCCCCTCTATAAATAATAGCGCGGGCCGATCGATGGGTACAGTTCCACTGTCACAGCTTTAATGGCAGCTGGCTTTCTTGGTGGTGTGGATCAATAGCATGACTCCTCAGGGCCTGGTCTGATCCCCGGTCGCTCCCACTGAAGGGCCGTAAATGACACCTCTGTTGTGATTGGGAAATCGCATGCCTTTTGGGTTATTTAGTCTGACTGGGGGCCCCAGGGAGCCCAGGTTTCTTGCCTGCTGGTGAAGGGACACCTGTTGACGTTGAAGGAGAGGCCGTTGCTTCTAGATGTGTTTGTCAGGCTAATAAAGCATAACTCATGTGTCCTCCCATAACAGAGTTTGGGTTGGTTGAATTCGTCACCTGCTAATTTCCCTGCCAATCAAAAAATTGAAGACAACAAGCCTGTGTTCTAGGCTACTGTTAAGTGAAGTCCTATTAGTATGATACATATTTAATCACTTAAATGCATAATTATGCCACTGTCAGAAACATTAATCCAGTTGTTATTCATAAGGTAAACTAAATATCTTATTTATATTTGGTTATCTCAGCCACAGTTGTATTGCTATTCTCTAATCTAAAGTCAACAAAGCAGGGCACCTTTAGAAATCCACCAGGGGGTTTAACGTGATGTCTAATTGAAAAACACGAAGAGTCTCTGTGTCTCTCTGAGAATGTCAATGCAGGCAGGAATGACAGCCAAAGCAGCAGGCAGCCAATCACAGGCCTTCAACACACATAAACAAACAAAGGCACCCCAAGTTAACATGGAGAGGCCACCAGGAAGACCAAGATGAAAAAAAGGGAAAAGGACAAATAAATCAAAACTTGTTATGTGTTGTTCCTTTCAACACGTAACTAAGTACACAAACTTGAGGTCACAAAACCAAATGTCAAAGGTCAAATAGTGTCACAGTGTCAAAAATGAAAATAATTGAGAGGCAAAATTCTATTGCTTCTTTGAAGTGGCTCTATATGACTTTCTGCCACTAGATGTCACACTAAGCGCACCAGTGTCTGTCAACACTTTCTTAGCCTTGGCAATGCCCATTCATTTTCCAGGGCAGAGCTTCTGAGGGAGCACCCTCTAGCACTGAAGGAAGTGCCAGAGGGCAACGTATTCTTTTGATGTTGAGTGAATACAGTATCAATAATCTTTCTCCCGCATTGCTGGCTCCACCTTTAGGGTTAAAAGGCTGAAGCCTGAGAAAATTTAAATATTTAGCAGACAATACCATTAAAGGTGAATTATACATTTCACATTGCTATATTATCTTTCAGGAAGTTATCTGACTTGCATGCGTACAGTAGGAGTCAATTCACATTAGTAATTTCTAGAAACATGAGTCACTGGACAAGGTCATGTCCAATTTGACTGATACAGTATTTCTTTCATCCCTTGTAACGCTACATACTGCATGTTGGGAAAATTATATAGGGGTGGCTACTCATTCAAAATGTAGAAGAGGCTTGTGATTAATGAACAAAATGCTTTGAGCCACTGAAGGGGTTAATTACCTGGCATGCCTGACTTCAGTGCTTCTTTACAACATGGATGAGACATGGTTTGGTCTAACTGGCAACACTGCTGTTTCATGGGTGGTAGATTTTGGTAGAAAATCTCACATATTCATTTGCATGTATTAATTTATTTAATGTAGAACAAATAATAAAGCAGTTAAATGTTGTTTTTATTTTATTGATTAAAACTATAACATAAAAATATATTTATTATATAACATTTTTTATTTATTATTATTGTTTTCATTTTCATTAACTTAAATGTAATATTTTTATATTTTTAGTATTATAATAGATCACTGATTGACAAAATACAGGAATTTTTAAAAGTTTAATTTATTAATTGAATATTTAATGTGATGCTCTTCATGCACATATATAATAAAATACTTTGTGTACTGTAAATAGGGCCCTGTGTGTGTGTGTGTGTGTGTGTGTGTATCCACTCTGCTATGGGCCACAGAGATCTGTAGTTGACCCCCAGAACTAATGGACTTTCCTCTGGGTCGCTTCTCCCCTCAGATGGGCACAGCTGGGGGACGTCCGCCACCCAGACCAGACCCCCCCACCCCTCTCTCTCTCTCTCTCACACACACACACACACACACACACATTGTCCTCTGTCCCTCCATCACTGTTATACAATCCATTATCAAAACACTGTAAACACATTTTGATAAATACTGACTTGTAATGAACAGTACATTCATAAAACATAAATGAGACCTGCATGCCTTACCAGAGGACCATCTTAATGCGTACAGTCAGGCCTATATATAGTGGATAAGACTGGTGGGGGAGGAGGGGTCTGTACCTCTCCAAAAGACAGAGGCTGGCCTGCTTAAATAACATGGCAGTGTATTGAAGGCAGTGAAGCAGCCAGTGTGTGCAGGACTATGGGGTGGTCTGCCCTTTGATATGTGGAGCAGCTCTCTCTCTCTCTCACACGCGCACACACACACACACACACACACACACACACACGCATACACACGCATGCACACACACACACACATTTTCCATGTCCTGGGAGACAAGGCCAAGGAAGAGAACCTGTGTTGTGTCATAAAAACATTAGAAAGTTGCCGTAAAAAAGATCCACAGGAGCGTTTGATGTTTCCAGCTTGCATTCTTCAACAACTGGAAAAGCATGTCCACTTAACTCTGGACTCATGCTTTAACACTTCATCTCAACATTATCTTGATGAGTACACTTTCTTTCTTCAAAGAATGTGCACATTCTACACACAAATTCAATACAATTCAATGCAATGCAATGCAATGCGAGTGGACAAACATTATTAGACAATATTTTTATGTACAGACTTTATCAAATTTGTATAAAAGACATGTATTGGTTGGGGTTAGTGGACCTTCGAATGATCAATTTATTTAAAAATTTAACAAATTCCCAGAACCCTTAAGTCACTAACAGACCTGACAAGAGCTATAGCTGCCACTTATACACACACACACACGCACACCTCCCTCTGTGTGGGTGTGCGTGACGGTGGTACTCGTGCGTGCGTGAGCACTTCCACACTGTGCAACTTGTTAAACATGGCGTGCGGGCCACGCCCTCTGCAGCCACGCAGCACGGTCCAATTACAACCCTTATCTGCTAATTATGTCTCTTCCACATCTGCATTCCGGCACTGCTGTCCTCGTTCCCTAACAAGCTCTCGATTTAATGAGATCGCTCTGTAATTGAACCTCTTCATGGGTCCCTTGGCAGGGAAAATATGCTAAGTTAGATTTGTATTAACAGAGCATCCATCATAGCTGATCAAACGATAAACAGTGCTGATGATGGCAGGCCAAAAGTGTTTGCACCTTTATGTAAATGGTCTGTCCACCACCTTGAAGGATGCGCACGGACGCTGGAAGGCGGTGCCTGGAGAGATGCGAGGCTGCGGATAGGAATGAATGCAGGCGGCAGTATCCACTCTGCAGTACCACGGTGGGACACTGTGAGGCACTGTGCTCCAGATCAGAAACGTTGACACCCAACTAAACAGTATTTATTCACACTGTAGATGATTGTGTATTGTAAATGTTGGGATTGATGTGCACCATATCTTTGAGACTACACTCACATAAACATGTTTTTTAGACCTCGGCTATGAAGTGATAGCTAATTGATATAATGTCAACATCAAGAAAATTGCAATATGGACTTTTTAGATTACAAGTGAGACGTTGCAATATGTGGGTTGCTTTAATCAGTAGATAGGTGTATTAACTTTAGACTGTGTGTGTGTGTGTGTGTGTGTGTGTGTGTGTGTGTGTGTGTGTGTGCGTGCGTGGGTGTGTGTGTGTGTGTGTGTTAACATATCAAGCAATATTCAGTCTTTTAAAACATTTAAAAAATGTACTCTATTTAGTAAAAGGTTTTGGACATTTTTAATAAAACACAGTGGATTTTAAATAGTGATGGTCCCTGTGTCCGTGTCATAAACTGTACAAAATGTTTTTTCATTATCATAATAATATAAATATAAATATAAAGTAAAGACAAACTAAATACAATATTTCAGATTTCTTCTAGCATCTTCTAGCTGAGCATGGTTTCCCAGTTTCAGACAAGAGAATAGAGCTCATTTAATTTCTGCAAACCTTGATTCCTGGAATTGAGATTATATCTTAAAGGGCATATATGTAACTTGACCCCAGTATGCAGACTATCCGTCTGTATGAACAGCATGCAAACCAGACACCAAACATCTCCTTGTCACTGAAGATACATGGACATCCCACAATGTTTAATAGGTGAAATGTGAACACAATATTTTTAACACAATCATTTGAGTTTAAAGAGAAACAATAATACATTTATTTTGCCTTTTCTTTATAATTTATGGCACATGCAGCAATCCCCGTATTTATTTTTTAGTATATCAATATTTACAGCACATTAACTACAGTGAAACAACATTATAGTTCAATGCAAGGAACTGGACTTTTGTAGAAAGCTGTTTTCAAGGGTTAACAGGTGCTTGAGACATAAGAGGGGGACACACATACAGTTGATGTGAACACAGGCATGTAAAGTGGATCTCTTCTGCTGTGCCACAATACCGACCAGGCACACACAATGTTCTCAACACCAAACCGACAGTAATGTAATTACAACAGTAATGTTAACCATTCTCTAATTACATTTAGAGGAATATACAAATAAAACATTTCCTTTTAAATGTAAGAAAATATACAGCCTTAAAATAATAATGTTGTTAATAACGTGCAATAACATGCATACATTTATTATGTTTATTATTATTATGATTATTATTATGATTATTATTCTTCTTATATATTTTTTATTTTTTATGAAGGATATTTAATATTTAGGGAGATAGATAGGCTGCAAATATTTTTATATCAAATTGATAAAAGATTTAAAAAAATAAACCTTGTGAAGACAAAGTAAATAAACATAAAAGGTAAATAATATGTAGCAAAATATTGTAAGCACCAGTAGCGTGTGATGGAGATACACTAGCTGATAATAGATGTGATTGCTGACCTGGAGCACTGCAGCCTGGGATGGACATGGAAAGCGACACTTTTAGAGGTGAAGGGAAGGAGCCGGCCCTTTCTCGTGTGGCTGAGCTCCCTTTATTAGCATTGATTCTCTTTTTATGTATTTTGTCACAGCTAATGCTATCGATCAGTGCTGTCACAACCATGTTCCCTCTAAAACTTTAACAAATTATGTTTTTTTTTCTTAACACTCTTTAAGCCTCAGAAGTGTCACATGGCTTTTAAAGGCATTAGTCATCCTTGTATCAAGTCCCTGAAACACACACTTGTGTTTGTGTGTGTGTGTGGAGACATTTTTGCAATGTCTTCTCGTCTACCACACTATGTACATTTAAAGTAACATTGAAGTAACATTTATTTGAAGTTATCACACACACACACACACACACACACACATATTATTATTTATTTTATATTTTAAGCACATTTAAGTTGTGATTTATAATCTTAATTAAACATAAGAATAGTTTAATAGCATGCAAAACTTCTTGCCATGTGAAACTAAAATAGGCATAAATAAAGACTAATTGAGCAAGTTCAATATCCACCGGAAAGGTTTGTTCAAATAGGTCAACCATAATGACACCATATTTTGCATTATTAATCTGAAGAGATGTAGACTGAACATGTTATGTTTGTCATTTCAATCTGCTGGGTTATCAATACTCAATACTACGAGGAGAGAAGAGAAGAGAAGAGAAGGAGTCAGTTGGTGTGGGTGTCAGTCCCCCCACCCCCCCCACCCCCCCCACCCCCACCCCACCGGTCCAGCACGGTGACAGCGCAGCCAAGAACAGCATGTCTGCTCTGATAAGGATCGAGCGTCCATCTTAAACAGGCTCCCCACAGAGCAACAGAATAGCAATTAGCATGCTAAAGGTAGGACTAATGCAAGACCACCACATTATCAAGTGTTACAGTGAGCAGCCATTGTAGAAACACCAGCTATAGAGAGTTCAAACTGTCCAAGTACCGCTGAAAGGCTAACCTCTGTTCAAGCTACAATCCTTCCACGCTGCCACAAGAATAAAACAAGACAGAAAAAAATGGAAATTACAGAAAATATGGCAAAAACTATATTCCATGACAAGAAAAAAGAATAGTATGGAATAAATGTTGATAGCTACAGTACATCACAAAATTAAGTATTTCCTCAGGAATGGTAGACACCATATCATACAATTATTATTTTAGGCCTATTAGCCGACTTCCATCTGAGTTAAACAGTAAATGAGCATGCAATAGAAAAGGTTAAAATTATTTAAGAACAAAGCTTCAGTTGACTTGGTGTCTACAAATTAAGTTATTGTCTAATATAAAAATCATGTGAATGTGAGAAGTATTACAACAACTGAAATAAATATATTAATACATGATCATAATGCTAGGTGCTGTTGTCGTAAAGGAAGACGGTCTCTTTCTCCTATTAAATTACAAAGAAAAATACACATAGAATATTGCTCCCAGCATCCTGTCAGTGTGTGTGTCTCTGTGTGTGTATATAGTGGGGCTCTCATCAGCTTATGTTAATGTTGTGAGCTGTGTGACTGCTCCAATAGAGGGCCAGCTGACATAGCCTGTCCATCACCTGACACCTGCCAATAGTGGGGGAGGGCCTCTCATGCACGTGCACGCACGCACACACACACACACACGCACGCACACACACACACACACACACACAAGCATCAACAACATATTCATTATGATATGTATACTGTGTCCTACATACACACACATTCAATCTCAGACACACATTTTCTCTGTGTATTTCTCTCTCTCTCTCTCTCTCTCTCTCGCTCTCTCTCTCTCTCTTTCTCTCTCTTTCTCTCTCTCTCTTTCACACGCACACACACACACACACACACACACACACACACACACACACACACACACACACCTGATAATCATTGAATTATACACAGTGCCTCTATCTCTAACCTCTGCTCTCCCGGGACTCAGCTGTTCATGAAATACCTCCCAGTAAGATGGAGGAACGGAGGGATTTGAGGGAGGGGTGAAGGGATCGTGGAGGATAGAAAGAAAAAATCTGTCATGCCTCACCGGTTCGCTGTACCGCACACGCATTTTTAAGAGATACAATTTCAGCCAATGAGGCTGTCTGTAAAGGCCAACACAAAGACGACAAGATAGCGCAACCCAGAGGTCACTGACGTGGCCTGTGCTATAATTACTACACTTCCTTTAATACTTCTCAAATGCATGTGTGCTTTCTCCTCTCCCAGAGCACCCCCAGGCCAACATCTATGTATCAGTGAGAGAACAAGTGTTCACTGTTATGTGTGTATTGTGTGGGCTCCACCTCACCCCTGGACTAGATGGAGACGGGCAGCTTTGTGACCCTTCAGGAACAGCCACTGAATCCTTTTCACTTCACTGACAATAAGCCAATGGGATAAGTAATGATGCCGGCTGTGGTATTAGGTATTAGCTATAGGTCACAGAGTTGGTCAAGATTCCAACAGTCGGTACAACCAGACCAACGGGTGTTATTTGGCAACACGCATGCACAAATGGACAAACAAGCTACAGCTTGTTTGTAGCTTTGGCTACTTTAAAGTTTCAGCAAAGACCAGACCTACACAATAGATCTAGTCTCCATGAAACTTTAAAGTCTGTTATTTGGCACTCTTTTGTGTTTGCCCAAAGTATAGGTCTAGCACAACATCCTTTTAAAGTACAGGGTTACTGCTAGATTAACCTGCAACACTTCAATTGCAATTGAGGTAAAAATTAGCAATTTATAAACAGAAAAACTTTAAAAACATAAAGGCATCAAAGATGCTCTATGTACATTACTCAATACGTTATCATTTTTCAAATTAAAGTTCAGTGGTGCAGATAAATTCTAGGGGTGAGCACGAATGATTCACATCAAAAGAGGTGAATTTGTCTGTGTTAAGTTTTGATGTGTGTGTCTGTGTTGCTCTTTTAAAGGATTGTGGTCTGGGTAAGAAAAAGGGCTGCAGTAAACAGAAAAGCATTATATACCATGGCCGGCCAACCACTTAAGATATCTTTGAAGATGAATCAATCACTATATTATAGTGAAAGTCCACACGGTGCCTGGCTCATGATCGAACACTGTGCTTGCACTTCATAGCAGTCTGCAGGGCATTGATGCTCTGATTGATCGCAGAATGGAAGTGACTGGAAAGAAGAAAAGGATTACGCTTGTCAAACCAAGTCAATACGGCAGGCCGCTTGGTCCAATGTTGGCAGTAAATCTCAAATAGTGTCTGCAAAGCTAAACAGGAAAAGCAGGTGAAAAATGTGGTGAGGCGCTCTTCTTGCATCTCCTCTCAGCCTGACAAGGATGCACTGAGACGAGCGGCCGTGGCTTTAGGAGATTAGCAAAGCTTTAAACATCAAAACAGCCCTCTCTATTATCTCTAGAGGGACCTGGACTGATTCAGCCATACTGTAGCGTAGCACAGCATACACTGCATCACGTCAATGTACATAACGCCTTGTTTAATGAAGGCTTCTCTGTCTCTGCTGACAGTGACGGTGTTGCCAGCTGCATCACCTGAGCTAATTATATTCACACACGTTAGCATAAAGCCCCTGCGCTGGCATGAGGTTATAGGAAAACAGGTAACAATGATTTCCGTGCATCAAAAAAGTTCAAACAGCCTTTGTGTTATTTACAGCAGGGATTCTTTTATGGAAAAATCAAGGCGTGATTGATCTGGGTTAATGTGACTGGGAACCATACCGCATTTGAGGGCCCAGGTTAACAAAAAACTTCCATAAAGCACTATGGAGATAAATCACTGTTATCCTGGCACTGGTGACAGCAGTTTAAGCAGCGGCAATCACAGAAAGCACCTCTGGAGCCCCCGCGCTGCGCTTTGCTCAATGTCATGTAGAGCTGATGGGAGGAGGGGCGGCTGGGGAAGATGGTCATATCAAGCATGCATCCGTGTGCTTTACATAAACATCCCAGAGCAGTAAGCACATTCTGTTGACGAATAAAGCCAATAAAACAGGGTAGGAGGGGCCACCTCTCCCCTGTGCATTTCCTTTGGCATCGCTCGTTCACTCGCTCGCCGTCGCGCCAGGGTGAGATTATGGTGTTTGCTTTTATCTGTCAGAGATCAATATTTCAAACGTCCGATAAAAGAGGAAATTGAACTGGGAATAGACTGAAGTGCTGTAAAAGTACAAAGAACAATTATCAAAAAGCACTTAAACCACCTAATAGGATACACATATTAAAAATTCTCAAATGGATGTCTCAGGGCCATAATGAGACTTTGTCCTAGACACCCCCAACTGCCACCCCCCCAAAAGGCTATCTTTGATCACAGCACAGGACCCTACTCTGTGTAGCCTCAGTGGTCAGTGCATTGTGGGTAGCACAGTATATGGACCCCCAGAGGCTGTCCTCTGTGAGTTTTAACACAAGACCATTAGGTGTGATTGGGCACTCTCACCCATTTATGGGAAGTGCATTATAGGTTTGAACTTGGCAAGAGCTCGAGCTGTGCCAATGTGAGAGGCAATTTGAAACAAACCGAAAAGAGAGGCCATAGAAAATTTGTCAAGACTACTAAAAAGCATAACTGTTTAACTGTAACTGAGAGTGAGGAGCAGGCTGTGTCAATCATAACATGTTTCTGTTTTCTATTGACTACAAATGCATACACTTATTGTACTTTCAGTACAATGTGCTATCCCATAATCAACCATGCTGCATTTTTCATACATGTTTGTACATTTGTATAAAGAGTATAAATAGTTCATAATATAATTACTCTATTCATATTACTTATTCTAATGTTGGTCATGCGGAATCTTATATTAATTACATAATTTTCATTGATAAATCCATTTATTACAATACCGTATATTGAAGATATACACTGCTCTCCACTGTATTGAACACAAGATAGATATGAAACAACCCTTCCATTTGAAAGTACAAAACCACATAATAGTACATAAGCATAATTGGAACACAGCCAAACCCTTTAAACACACTCATTTTGTCATGGCTAACATTATGGCTAGCACTGACCAGGTCTTGGGTTCAGTGAGAGTGGCCAAACTGCTGACCTTCTCACCCCCATTATTCTATTATTGAACTGACTATCTATCTTTATCTTGCCACTAGTTAAATATTATGCACCCTGAATGGCCTACTTAATGTTTGGTAATAATGAGGGAAAACAGTAAAACAGCATATCCTACTGTCAATCGTGTATTGATTATGAAAGAGTTAGATGATGGGTTAATGGTCTCAAACACAGATGTTTGGTGTTTATGGTACAGTACATGTCTGAGAATATTTGCAGGTTCAACCCTAACCCTATTTTCCAATATATTTGGCCAAACTGAATTACACTAACCCAATCATTATCATGGAGCCATTTGCAATCTTTGTTGCCTGGTCATTCCAACTTTAAATGCAACACAGGTCAATCTTGAGGATATCATTTAATGCAAATATTCCAATATCATATTATTATATAACACTTATATTAAACAATCAGGCAGTCATGAATACATGCCTAGTGCTATTATAATGCTCAGGATCAGAAACTCCATCCATCCATCCATGAGAAACTTATATTTTAATATATGTATATAAGACTACATACAGTATAGTATTTAACCAATCTAAAAAAGTCTACATTATATTGACTAGTTGTATTAGGTCTTATCAGTAACACTCTTAACAATAATTATGAATCAAATCAAATCAATAATACAATATAAATAATATGAAATATATTAATTAATTTGACTATTCAGAAATGTACAGTATATTCTTCTAAAGCAAACCGTCCCTGAATGTAACGCAACATGAAGTGGTAGAAATACTTCTACGTTTAAACAGGAAAGAATTAGCCTCGCAAGTCACACAGCCCTGCGTAGGAAGGTGTTACGCTTTGATAACCAGCCATGAATCTACTAAGCACATTATTTTATGAATGAAGGTTAAATGATATCATAGCACAACATCACAGCCATCCTTGCCTGCTAAACAGCCATGTACCCATAAGCACATATTAATGCATGAATGAAGGGGATACAATTTCGGTACGACACGCGAGTGCGTCTTTATCAATGAGCAATGTTAATGTTAAGTAAATCAACACAACATTATTTAAGAAGCCTATTTCTAATCAGTTTACGTTTTTCTGAACAATAGCCTATATTAATATAATGTAGTTATTGATGTGCACATCACTCTTGATAATATGCCTGTCCTGCAGACTCAACTTGTTCATGCAATGGTAGCCTGCAGTTACTGTATCAAAAAATAGATTTACACATTTGGTCAGCTGCAAATGTTGAACATTAAACTTTTACTTACGCTTTGTGTACTGGCAGTAAACATCAGTTCCTTGCCTTGCATATTTCGCTGATACTACGTAGCTGGCCATATCCTCATAGGGGCGTTACCAAACAAACTGTGTGCAGCAATCTACGCAACATATGCACGTTTCTCTCATTCGCCTGTTTCCCCGCCCCTCTCCCTCTTTTAGCCAATACAGACCAGCTAACAGTTCATTTTGAAAGACTTACTACTTCTCCGAGTCACATCGACATTGCTAATTCCAAAAACAACTAGAAATACTTGGTTTTCATGAAATGGTTCCTTTAAGTTTAGCTTCGCCACGAGAAAGTCTACAATTCCTTGTGACTGAAGATTTGCAGTACTAGCAATTGAACTGCCCAATCAGCGTCATTCTGATAGCTACGGGCATGGTTTAGCACAACTTGAAAACAACAATAACAGATCCAATTAACTGCCAAGTATTTTTTGAAAGTGTCTACCCTTTTCAAACTGTTTCGATGGACGGCTCCCGAGATGGACTTGTGTCTAACAATCCATCTGGCATGTTAGGTTAGCAGAGAGCAGGAGCTGATGAAACCCTTAGTACATTACCAATATAAAGACATAGGCTTTTACTTAATAATAATAATAATAATAATAATAATAAACTTTATTTGTATAGCACCTTTTATACACAATGTGCAACTCAACGTGCTTTACAGTTAAAAACATTTGAACAAAGGATGAAGGGAAGAAATGCAATTAAACAAAAATAAATAAGAAACAATGAAAAACTAGGTAAAAGCCATGGAGTTTGGTGGGACTCTAACCACCGGAATTCCGACCCAGGCATTTGGTGGGATTATAACCCACCAGGACTCCAACCCAAATATTCCATCCAAATTATTTACGTTTGGTGGTATTCTAACCCACCGGGACTCCAACCCAGGCGTTTGGTGGGATTCTAACCCACAAGGACGCCAACCCAAATATTCCTAAATTATTTACCCAGGGGTTTGGTGGAACTCTAACCCACCAGGACTCCAACCCAGGCGTTTGGTGGGAGTCTAACCCACCGGGACTCCAACCCAGACGTTTGTTGGGATTTTAACCCACCAGGACTCACTGATATCTGGAAACCTTCAGATAAAGACATCCTATGCTGACACAGTATGACATGACACAGGCCTTTCTTCTCCTTACCATGCTTCATTAGCAGCCTGATCAATACCCTCTCTTTATTAAGTGGCTTGAGGGACAGTCATTTCATCTTCAAGCATTTTTTACAGATCGATGACAAAATTATCTTCCAACAACTGACAGAGATGCAAGCAAAGCATTCCAAATAGAGGCCAATAACACTATCCCTCAAGCTAGACGGCCCCCCTTCCCAACACACATGCACACACACACACACACACACACACACACACACACACAAAACAAACACCCATAAAACAGATGCACACAGGCAATGCACACATATGCATAATCGTATAGCCTGCTCAACACTTGTGAATGAACATGCATTCACAAACACTGCCTATATACTACTGTTACAGGGTAAATTAAAAACTCTGTAATCACTAGCTCAATATAATTGCAGACAGGTTTTAATCGTCAGTGGTGAGACATTAGGTAAATTAGTTTCTAAAGATTTAAGATGCTTAAAGATTTCATTTGCAGATACCTCTTATTCAATGGAGCTGGGGGAATCACCGCTGATTGACGCTGATAGATGGTTTTGTAAGTTCTGTAAAATGCAATGCATTAATTCTGTCTCTAGGCAGCCAAACCAGTCCCTTATAGAATAGCATTAAACTGGTAACTCCTTTAACTAAACAAGCAGGAAAGACTGAGCTGGGCCATGACATTTTCCAACCTCACCATCCTTTATTTTCTTTCAGTTCCATACATTCATGAGAGAGACCTGTCAGACAGGCAATTATCTGTGTTTAAAGACAAGGTATTGATAAATAGAAGAGCCTTTCCCTGCCCATTTTTTCACAGGTGGTCTTGGGCTCAAAGGACTTCCAATAAACAAACACTTTACCTTCTTTAACTTTTAGGCATCCGCCAACCTCATTGGCCTCGTACAAGCCATGAGCTCGTTAATGCAGCTACAACACTGAACTCACAGGAAACAAGTGTCTAGCAAAAAGCAACAGCCTGGTTCGAATGGTGCCCTGTTCTAGAAGTTGCTTTTGTTACTCAAGTTCAGCAAGTTAATGAAGTGTTGTTAAAGCCGGAGGACAACTGAATTCCACTCTCAAGGACAGGAGCAATAGGACAAAACAAAAAATAAAAGGATACATTTTTCCCACAATTGCTATTCAGAAATCTAACATAAATGGATCGCCCAATTTAGGAAAGGACACTCCAGTGACTCAAGAGACTTTAATTAACCTCTGGAGCAGTTAGGTCTGTAGTTAGGGGATTACTGACACAGACTCTTCAGGGCTTCCGTACATTGCAGCTAGCTGACTTTGAGCTAAACAGACTCAGTCGATGTCTGAAGTCGGTCGGGAGTCACCATTGCACTGCACTAGAGCTCTTTGTAGCGCCCTTCAGGGTTAATTTTGACCAGGATTCAAATCACATTTTGATATTTACTTTGTATGATAGAAAACTGAAGAGAAACATTGAATGCTCTCATTTTCGATACGCTGCACTGGCCTCAAGGGTCCTGATCTGACGTTCAGCCTAATTTGTAAAAATAGAAAGGTCTTGGTGTATTATCATTTGTGCTGGCGCATTTGATACAGGGCTGCTTCTGGAGGTTGAGCAAACAGAAAGCAGCAGCAGAAGGCACTTTGCAAATTGATATTTCACTTTTATGGAACTGTTTCAGTTTTCAGCATGCGTGTCTTCAAGTTAAGAGGCCATAATGTTAACTGCTTTGGGAGCCTCTATCACCTTCATACAATGCTAATAACTACAAAACACCATAGGTTATGCTTTGAAAAATCCCATCAGAATGAATGATATTGAATTGAATATCAAACAACCAGCTACAATTAGCTATACATAATAGAATAAATTGAGAGTTATAATCTTAATATATATATATATATAACTTATAAATTATATATTATATAACCTTTATTAAGACCTTCATCATTTACCAGTCACCATACAGTAATAGTTATAGGTTGCTATCACCGCCTTTGTTTCACACTGAAGAATGCATAGACCTATAGTACAACTAAAATGTTCTTACTTTTTTGTTTTGAAATTCCACAGGAAGAAAACATGAACATTTCCCGGATTGCAGAAATGGGATGGGCTCTGGTGTTGAACTGGGTCAGATCAGTGTGGGAACATTCAGCCTCCAGTTCAATACATTCAAAGAGCCGCATGTTATGAGACGTGGGATACAGCTGCCTGCACTGTCTTGGCCCCTGTGAGGATAATTCATTAACTTCTCTAATCCGCCCAGCAGCAGAAAAAAATGAAAAGATCGCTGCATATCAAAAACAATGAGTTTTGAGCTCCTGAGCATTCTCTCACAAGTGTCTCAGCGAAGGACATTGCATGTTTCTAGTGTGCCCAACCCGTGTTAATGAGCTCTAAAATACATTTTGTACGTAGCTTATTGGTGCCGCAAAACCACTGTGGGATGAGAACAGCTCAATAAAATATACACAGGAGGTCGGAACGGGAAGGGAATAAAAACCCCTTTTTGACAATGTTAAGCCGTGCAGCTGCTTTGAGGCAGGAGAAGGGTTTTTATCAGATCTTCAGATGTTGGATCATGGGCCATGCAAAGCTTTCCAAGGGTAAGCAAAGTCAGGTGAGACGTACATGAGGCCACTTTACCAGCACATTATGAACACATCATACAGTGTCACTTTGCATGCTACAGTATTCTCACACTGTGCCACTTAGTACTGTATCTTAGTCGGATGTTAGCATGACGTGACAGTTTACTAATGACAATGGTTTACTAATGGCAACAGCGCACGTGAGAACGACTCCTGTACGTTCATATACTATTGCTGTCAGTGTCTCCAGCCCGACAGGAACTTCAGATCTCAAATGGGATTCCCCGCCGTTGATTTGTGTACATCCTAATTCTGTCTGCCTGTAGGAATACTGCCTCTCCTTTTTGCTTTCTACTACTGCCTATCAGTCTCAATCCCTTGCTTCTAAACTTGAATCACTGTACACGTGATTGTAAAAACATCTATTGGAACATGCTCTTTGAGTTGAACTGGCCCAATGATCTTGGAGACAATATTACATGTGTACTCTATGGTGCGTTCAATTAACTCTTTAAGAGAGGCTTTGATACACACCTGGGTGGATTTTAAACACCACCAGCAGAAATGTGATTATTGATAACACAAGTTAATATGCCATTGCTTACTCATGCAGTAAGGGAGTTAATTGATGCATACCTATTGGTTAGACTGTAATAAAGCGGAGGTTGACAAACAAAACTGACTTGAATTGGAAAATGTATCCTGTTATGACCTTGCTCTTAGCTCAGCCGCAGCATCACATCCCAACAATGACTTTATCATGTATGCCTTGTGTGTGATGCATGAAGCCACTATTGTTTTGAGGGGTGGGGTGTATAAATTAAAAGAATGGCGTTTGGTTGACACTCTGGATGATGAAATAAGGAGCACTTAAGTAATTCCTGTGATAAAGCACTCCGACCCTGTGGCAGAGAGCAGATGATAGAATCAAAAGCACTTGTGCGGGTCGCTGTCAGGATCATCTGTCTAGCAGGTCCATTATGGTAGAGCAAGAGGAGAGTCCCTGCCAACACAGCAGAAAGCTCTTGTGTCCCAGGTGGGAAGAGCCTTAGTGATGTGTACTGCTCCTGGTGGTTGGTCGCACCTTGCACGGCAGCAATCACCAACGGTGTATGAATGTGTGTGTGAATGGGTGAATGTGAGGCATAAACACTGTAAAGCACTTTGGATAAAAGCGCTATATACATGCAGTCCATTTACTATTTACCATGTGTACTTTTAGGCTTCAGGTGAACAACTAGTTCCCGAAGCACAAGCATGTGCAGTGTTTTGTCCAGCTGGATTCAAATGTAATCCTGCCTGGTTTATTAAACCATCCTGACTTTCTAAGCTCCGCCCCTACGATTTGCTCTACCTGGTTTGAGATCTATCAGCCAATCATTGTCAAAGTGGGTAGTTCAGTTGATGCAGGCAGCAAATTCCTGTGTTCCAGATTGATTTGTAGGCTAGTGCAGCTTATACTGTATGTATATATGTATGTATGTAGCTCACACACACACGCACACACACACACACACACACACACACACACACACACATATATATATAATATATATATTATATACAGTATCTCACAAAAGTGAGTACACCCCTCACATATTTGCAAATATGTGAGCATATCTTTTCATGTGACA
>JAODUH010000018.1:6466125-6492067 GCA_027564835.1 Typhlichthys subterraneus | reverse complement strand
TCATTGTTGTCACATGAAAAGATATGCTCACATATTTGCAAATATGTGAGGGGTGTACTCAGTTTTGTGAGATACTGTATATATATATCTGTATATACAGTAAATTTGAAGAATGTTCGAATAAATGTTGGAAGAATTGGATACCATACATATATACAGTACATATATGTATATGTGTATGTGTGTGTGTGTGTGTGTGTGTGTGCTCATTTCTTCTCAGTCAACATACATCAGCAACCGTGCTGCTACAGCTCTTTAGCCTCCATTTACTGTCCTGCGTAGAAGCAACAGTCAATGAGGAAGTGTCAGAGAAGGCAGGTATTTAACAATAAAAATGATGATATTGCACCACAGCGATAAATACATGAATAAATATATGGACAGGAAACAGGATGACAGATAGCACCGCTTTCCGTAGCCCATTAGTTGTTGACAGCTTCTGCACGGAAAGCAGGCCGGAATCTGTGGCCTGTAATTCTGTCTCATTACCACGCTGGCCTGCGCTTCCTCCCCCGGAGCTTTAATTCATCTCTTATAGTTTGCCCTGTCGCTGGCCCTTGTTTTATTACTAACTAACTCATGCTATGGTTTCTGATTTATGGCACAAATTAAGTCACTGCAAATCAGGGAATATTTTCATTGATTAGTGCAAATTGTCTGATCTGCTCAACGTTCCTGGCCCCTGATTGGGTGGTATTTACCGATTGCCTCCTCCTAACTTAAAAATCAATCTGGGCACACAACCAGAGTGGCTAGATGATTCCAGGCAGCTGCTCCTCTTCATATACTCTCTCAGGCATTAAATTAATTCTGATTTTTAATGATACTGCTTATATATGCAGCTCTCATCTCCTGTACAATACAATTTATTGATAAACTGTTCCTTTATTTTGTAGTTAACAGTATTAAAAATAGATTCAGTCCTCAAAGCCAGATATGTACCAAATGGTATTTTCTGTACAGTAGAGTACATTCCTGCATTTTAAAGATTGCTGCATGATACAGTATGACATGCAGTTTGACTCACTAAATATACAGTATATCATACTGAACATTAACTAGGTTATAGGATAATATCTATGTTAATAATAGCCTCAATCCAAAGTAATTTTGATATTACTTTAGTGTCATAATACATTCCTACATAACAAAAGGTGTTCTGACCCTACCCGTCAGATGCTTATGCGTGCATCCATATTTCAAATTTTTTTGTAATTCTTGAGACACGCCCGTCATTTCTACCATGTTTGGATTTCTTGCTAGCACTTGCATGTTTTTGACAAATTTACAGGGATTCTTGTCGTTTTACTTGTATAATTTAATTAGGTAATCGTTATCAACATTTGTATTTTTAATAATTATTTAGTCTACATGTGAATCTTTCACAAAATTCACGACACCGAAAAGATCTTTGGCAATCTACATGCTAAAATTGTAAAGGCCAATGCCTTTATATTAATAAAATAAAATGTATTGTGCCAACTGTCATAACATAATTTTTTCACGGAAGCTGTAAATTGGATGTTACAGATTGGTAGCATACGCTATTTCGCCTGTTAGCACAATATTACAGTAAATATAGGCATGTATCTTTCCTTCGAATAATCAAGTCCTCAATTTCAGCCTGGTAGCACAAAACAAATTGTTGTCACTCGTCAAACTATTCTACAACTACAGCCTGGTATTTATTCAGTTTAATGCTATGGTAGGACAATCTGACAAGGTTGGACAGAACAACAGAACACCGTTTAGCAATTTGGATGCTCTATTTCTGATTGACCGCTGATTGACGGCTTGACTACAACACAATTGCACAACAGGGAATTGCTCACTATTTACAATTAACTGACTTTTGTGTATTTCTTTGTGGGTGGAACCTTTGGCCATTGGATTACCTCACCAATAGAATACTTCATTTAAATGTGCCAAATTACATTTGACCATGACATGTTTCATTGAAATGGTGTGCAACAGGCTTTGAGGTATGCTATCTCTTGTATCCTGCGTGTGTCAGATGTGTGTTACCCAATCAGCAGTGGTGTGTATAAAAACCTTGCCGTATTACAGTATAAAGGCAGTGCGCGCAATATAGCCCTTGCACCGATGTTATGTTTTGACAAGGCTTAACGTGGCCTTGTTTGTTAGGGTTACAACATCATTGTCCTACAGTGATGATGATACAGCATGATACACATGCAACAAAGGTAGGAGACAGGGACATTCAATATTCACACCGTGGCTGACAAACGACACTGCAGAGAGTGTGTAGGCTATTTTGAGTAACATTACCTGAGACTCATCTCACACCCTGCTCCCCACATCGTATCGGGTTCTTGTCACCATCACATACACCTTTCTGACAGTGACCCTCTCTTACATGCACTTTTGACACAGACTGACTTCCTGACACAAGGTGGGCTGGATAATTATAGAATGCATTCAGGGCAGCATAGGTGCGCTGTGGTTCAGAGCTACATCAAATGCAGTCACATCTGCTTAGCTTCACCGACTAGGCGTACCTAGAGCTCCTGGACACAGAAAACACAGAGAGAGAGAGAGAGAGAGAGAGAGAGAGAGAGAGAGAGAGATAGAGAGAGAGAGAGAGAGAGAGAGAATAAACTAGACATGTCTTAATGTTGTGGCCTTTGACACTATGAAACAACCAGTGTGTGCGTGTGTGTGTGTGCGTGTGTGCGTGTGTGTGTGTTTGTAGGAGGGTGTGGTATCTGTGTATATGTTTGTGTATATGTATGTGTGTGTGTGTGTGTGTGTGCCTGTGTGTGTTATGACTGTGATGACAAGTGCTGATTTTTACTGAGGTAGACATGGAAGCAGGCAGGCCTGAGGCAGAAGCACATAATCACACATTACCATCACTGTCAGGATGGATGGATGGATGGATAGATAGATAGATAGATAGATAGATAGATAGATAGATGTTCTACATACTCTACATAAATAAGATTAAATAAACTCTTATACACATTTTAAAATTGAATTTTGGTTAGAAATATAATAATAATCAGGATACTGACACTTTAATGCTAGTGTTCGAAATAGGAATTTCTAAGCCATTCAAAACTAAGAATACATATAACTCTCCATTGAGAGTTTTATAGATTCCATATTACAAATGACCTTGAAAAAATGTGGCAAAGACATGGAGAACGTCATTAAAATGAGCCTGGCTGGGCTAAAGTTACAGGTTTAAAATGTCTGATACAGATATTAAGTCAAACATCAGTGAGGCGTTCCCCCAACACCATGAGGTTCACTGTCTTTAAAACGACAGGCCTATACAGTTTAGACTAAGGTTCCCATTAGTAAGCAAAAGCTGGCTGGTGGAACTTGAGAGTCAAGATGTTTGTATAGTATTTTCCATTTGGGCAAGGCTTTTGTTTTTAACAGAGCAATAAATACTTACTGTACATTTTGTGTGGGTGCCTGTAGAACACATTTTTCTCCCTGGCGGTGTGTGTTATAATACAGGTTTACAAACCACAGAAAAGCATTAATAATGTAATCCACATATTATTACATCTATTTCTTTGATGATATACAAAGGCTGTAATCTTCCACAGGATAAAAAAAGAACCAAAACCGCCCTCAGCTCCTAGCGCAAGGCCATCTTTGTCTGATTATAAACTCCAACATACATTTATGATTGACTTCCTGTTTGGTCTGCCTCATATCCCGACCTGAGAATACTTGGTCTGCTGGTATTTATACTGTATGTGTGCTACATTAAGTTCTCTAAAATATTTACAGAGCCGCTTTTAATAACTACATTTCCTTAACACCCCTCCCAGCCTCCCCACTCGTATCCATTTCTGCAACAATATCATCCTGATTTTGTTAGATGAGAGATTACAGCTGATTAGAAAACCTAAACATCCGCCAGTTTTATCCTTCATTGAATGTGTTTTCAATGCTGCACATTGTCCCTGACAATTAGCCCAGAGAAATGGAGTCCTGTGTTGCAGGCCTGGCCTTTATTGTATGCTGACAGATAATTCCCTCAGGAGCTTCGAACCTGCAGCCTCCGAGAGACAAAGGAGACACAAGAGAAGGCTATGACAATGAGCTATGAGAAACATGTCATTTTTCTCTGCTCCTCGGGGAACGGCTCTGGGAGTGAGTGCTGTCCACACACCTCAATGGCATGGTAGGCTCAACCTCATCCACTGTCAGCCGTTCGCATCACTAACTGTTTCCAGTGTTTTCTCCTCGTATCAGCCCTCACCCTCTCCAAATGCCTTTTCTTGTCAGCCACCTCCACCTCACCTCGGCCGTCCAGCCTGTCAATAAATCCATCAAGGGATCGATGGCTCAGCCAATCACTAAAACTTATCAGCTGAAGCCTTGCCAAATCTGCAAACCCAATCACTATGTAAATCCATCTCTACGTCTGCCTCAGAAACACAGCCTGCAAGCGTCTCTAAGTGAGCCTGGGCATTAGCTAGCCAGCGCTGAACACATGACAGGAGTGGACCAGGCAGTATATGGAATGGAGTGACTTCTCAATGCAGAGCTGCTATTTGTTCTGTTTGTCTTCCCACGGGAACCACATTTCTCCGCACAATAAATACAGTGTTAGCAAGGATGAAAACAAAACACAAGCGCTACTACCGCGACACTTCTGAGCCCCTCTCCAGGCTGTCGTGACCGCTGTCTGTTATTTGCTGTCAGAAAATGGAAAGACTCTATCGCCATGACAACCATGCTAAAAGCAACTTTGTATACTTGATATGTATTATTTCATGTTTACCAGAAAGCTGCCCTCGGCTGGTCATTTATGCCTAGATAGAGTCCTGGCGGTGACATCTGTGCTTCTGTCACTCACGATGGTGCTACAGACCTCCCCCCACACACACCCCATCGCCATGGGCAACAGCCCTCCTAACACCTCTCTCTCTCTCTCTCTCTCTCTCTCTGGTCACCAGTCATGGAGCAGGGGATTGCCCTGATGAAATACAGGTAGGCAGTTGTACCTTCTGCCCCGGGGTCATTATTTAAAAAGTGACAGAGTCCAGTGAGTGAAGGGAGGGAGGAGAGAGGGAGAGACAGAGAGTCAAATGGGGGAGGCTGTGTTGTGCAGGTGCATTGTCCAGCGTCGAGCGAGGTGCTTGGAGACAAATGAATCCAGCAGGCATTTGGTACACACAGGAGATTGCTTATCGATCCAGATCCCAGTATTCAGAGCGGCCCGGGAGAGGCCTGAGAATTTTCTGAGGGAGTTAATAACCTGGCAGCTCAGCTGTCTTGTCCAATTCACCAAAGGCAGAGGCCTAATCAGGCCTGGATTCCTTTTTCTGTCAGAGGAGGGGGCTGTGGTCCTCCACCCTCCCTTTCAGCTCCATCTTTTCTCTCTCTCTGTCTCTGGCTCCTTTACCCCCCACCCTCTCCTTCCCTTCCCTCGCCTCCTCACTTTCACTCCATTGGAGCTCTGAAAGTGATTGAAATGACAGCCTATAGAAAGAGGCTAATCAAATTGTTTATTATCAGTCTGAATCAATATGTATGGATTGTTAAAACATCAAAGTCAGCCCTTGCAAAAGTAATAGTCGCAGGCCGGCTGCATCTGCTCAGCCAAGGCCGGGTCCCTGGGAGCTGGGCCCCATTTAAAGCCACTTTCACTCTTACTTAAGTCCTGGTGACCTGGCCAGGTCACTTGGCTGAAGGGGAAACACACACAGGGCGATGCAATAGGGGCTTCAGCCCAGCCACACGGCTGCCCTGCGGCAACCCATGCCCGTCTATCTGGACTGACTGATAAACTATCCATCAAGTAAATAAATGAGCCACCACTCCCAAGATAAAGACCATCACTCAGCCACTCTGCTCCAAGCAATATTTTGGACTTCAGGCCATTGGTCCCCTCACATTCAACATTTTGCAGCCATACTCTGATTGCAGTCAAACTCTCCTGTCTTGGGGAAAACAGTCCCGGTTGCAAATGAGGTCAGGCTGATGAATGAGTCAGTCAAGGGGATCAAATTGCTTCGAGATGGACATTGTAGTTGGTCTCAAGCTCAGAGACAAGCTGGAACGGAAGATTGATGGGTAACCATTGTCCATTCATTGCCGGGGCCTGTGACACCTGATGTTTGTCCGGGGGTCTCTCTAAAGCGCCCTAAACCCCACCAATACAAGCCATGTCATGCCCTGATAGAATGATCAGACGCTGAATGATATCTTCTTCTCCAGCGCTCCATCTTCACCAGTTTACTGCCAGAGAACATTGAGACGGATCACACCATCCACGACCATCTGGTCAAACGGAATAATGCAGCGGTTCCATTGGCCAAAAGCTCACTTCCTATCGGTTCTTTTTGAGTGATGGGGTGATGGAGTCCTAATACTTTGCTGGATTATTTTGTATACATGTCTTCCTCAATTTCCCTATTGTGTTCAGTAAAGTCTATATACGTCTGTCTGTCTATGTACTGTACATAGGTCAGGGACTTGATAAAGCTCCTTGAACGTGCCTTGCTCATAGACGCTGCCACAGTGTATACGGCAGTCTCCATCTTAATTTTTCTGTCACTTGTGTATGTCATGTCTGATTACCAATTCAGTAGAGTCTGCTCCTGCTCTTCAAAACAGACACGAATCCATATCACTCAGAGACGCTATCTAATTAGAAGTCCACTCAACTGCTTATCACCGCGCCCCAATTACACCAGCCACATAAAGGCACAATCATCCATCATTCTCCAAATTTGTTCTGTCATTTTTCTTTTGGAGGTAAGATAAGGGCCATGGATGCAATATTGATTTTATAAAAAACATGACGCCAAAGCTCCAGGAGTGGAATACATGCCGTTATCAATAATTGGCCTAATAACCATGACAGACGAGGAGGCTGAATGCATCTGGGCTGCCCGTCCCAGAGAGACGAGCTCTGTTGGACACATTAATAATCAGTTGACTTTTTGAGTGGCATAACAATAAAGAGGGAGACGGCTGGACCAATTGTGTTCCATGTTTTTGTTTAATTTTAATTTCATCACCCTATGCATTAAGCATGTAAAACCTATTATGAAATGTGTTGGTGAATGAGACTTTATAAAAAAACATTGTTTTCAATTCATACTTTTACAAGAAAGGCAGATAGAAAGATAGTTATGTGAGAAGGTCAAATTAGGCTGTGATTAAATGTCTTTCCCTTTTAACAGACAAGGTTAGTTTCAACATTACCAACATTTACCTCTCTCTCTCTCTCTCTCTCTCTCTCTCTCTCTCTCTCTCTCTCTCACAGACAGATATGATGGCAGGACTACAGCACAGCGCTGGGCATTGACATTGTTTTGTAGAGAAAATCCAGGCCTCCGCCTCTTTACATGATGGGGGTCTCTAATTAAAGAGTGCAACTAGACACCCCCTGTCCAAAGCTCTCTGTGGCAGCCCTGTACCCACAATTAAGTCCTCCAGGCGAGCCAAGGCACTGCATTATTGATGGGGCACAACGTTTGATTAGAACTCTTAACACTCCAGTTCACTGTCATTATACACCACTTAAACAAAGTCAAAACACAGCAGCTGTACATGCTGGTAAACATCCAGGTTATGATGGGGAAAGAGTTGGGGGGGATGGGGTTGCTGAGCAGGATTGAATATCGATGCTCAGAGCAAAAGCTATATGCAACATATTCCAAGAAGAGATAAGTGAGCTATTGTAGCTGCAGGCCAAAAACAGAGGTTTTTAGTGAGGGGAAAATGTGAGGCTTTTTCATGTCTGAGCAACACAAGCAAGAGATACAACACACAAGGTGAACCGTGGCAATGTCAATGCCCCATATGATGAGTCAGTGAGTATTTGAAATTATAACAATCCCTTAACCAGGAAATATGTACTTACTTCAAAGCCAGCTGCTGTTAGCAAGGGCTAAACTGTATTACCGGCCCACAGTCAATCAACTGTAGCCTAATGCGTAGATAATGGATTAGCTTGTATTACAAGCCCTGCTAATCAAAACAGCATGGTGTTTCAACACTAAATATGTACATGGAACATGGAAAAACACTGTCATATAGGTTAGGCAACAAGCCATTTAACAAGCATAGCAATACCACTGTATGTATAGCTCCTGCATGTAATCTGTCCTTGTGTGGGCAGAGGTTTCTGAAAGACGGTATTAGAAGACTGAATACTGTGTGAGTTCTTCTCGGCCGGCCTCTCCAATAGGCCTAATCACTACACACTGGATTCTTGATAACACTGGCTGGTAGTAGAGCTCCTTAAGAGATAGTTAATCCAGCTAAGGATTGCTGGCTCTTCTGCCATGCACTGCATCACAGTCAGATGGTGTTGGGTGGGTCTCTGGTGAACTCATTAGCAGGATGCCCCCCCCCCACCCACCCTGCCCTACACCACACCAAGCAGTGACCTAAACAGCCCAGGATGATCCTGTTGTTATGACGATCATTAGGATCTATTGATGTGGACACCCTGCCCAGAGAGTCTGCTCTGTGATCATGCAGGCAGCCATAGATCTTGCATATGTGCACATGCATGTGTGTGTGTGTGTGTGTGTGTGTGTGTGTGTGTGTGTGCACATATACTGTATATGTTTGCTTGTGTGGCTGTACATGGGCATAAGTAAGTGTGTGCATGTGTGCGTGTGTGTGTACGTGCGTGTGCATGTGTACACACCTTTGCGGGCGTGGTCTGCTTGGTGCATGTGTGTGACTGCATGTGTCTGTGTGTTTCTGAAAGTGTGAGTGTATGTATGAGTGTGTGCCCTATATATGGTGTGTTCATGTGATGTTGGGGACTGTGTGTGCGTGTGTGTGCATGTTCCTCTCTTACTGGGAGCAGGGGTCAGATATCAGGGACAGCAGTGATCAGTAGCATCTAACATCATCGTGTGGCCTAATGAACAGCCTGGCTGTCGTTCTACACAGTGTTTGCTGACCTCACAACCCCCTACCATGTTATACAATAGCACATGCAGAATCAAGAATGAGGTCATTACATACAGTATGTGTGTGTGAAGTGAATGGAAGAGGTTGTGTGTGTATGCTTGTATATGTGGATGTATTATATAAATTCTCATTACAACTCATTACACATTTATGGACGTGCCATATGCAAGCACTCACTGTGATGGGCACATATACCGCTCTAGATGCTTCTTAAATCAGCTTCTCTGCGTGCATTGCAGCCATTCAATTACAGTGTATGTTGAATTTGAACACAACCTCATTCTAGTAAATGAGGAATGGATTAAAATGAACGCCTGAATGAAGAAAGGTAAGTATATAAAGAACGTGTATAAAAAATAAAATGACCGTGGTCATCACTATGCTCTTGTAAGGTCATCCAACAGTCACCCAACAGCAATGTGAAATACTGGTGCAGAGCTAGCCAAGACACATACACACACCCCTATAACATTCAAGTTTCATATTAGACAAAACCGGATGTTCGTAGCTCCCTCACACAGGAGAAAACATCGACAATGAGAAGGTAATACTATTGGTGCAACAACACTAGAATACTAGATACAATACAAAAGTAATTACATAAAACAGTTGCTACTAGATAATTGACCTTTCCCAAGCCCCGCCCTTTTTTGCATGTCCTCCAATAGCATGTTTTGAATCTGACAGAACCTTCCGTCAACTGTCTGTTTTGCTGTAATAGCTTTCTATGGTGTTTTGTCCTACCTAGTTACAGTAACTAGGTAGGACAAGTTAAAGGGGTGTGGCTTGGGAAAGGTAAAGTGTTGAAAATGTTTTAAATAAATTATTTGGAAACAATGCGACATCGCCATTGCAACTGCCATTCCGTTTAACTTTTATGCCGTGCCGTCCAGAATTGTTTGCAGTCTACCGGTTTGCCGTGTTCCATGTGACTGCAGCATAAGTTGTAAAAATATATAGGTTACTAAGATAACCACAGAGAAACTATTACATTCTGCTTGCCTTTTATGGTTAAAAGTCAAAGGATTCTCTATTGAAAGTGAAGGGCCATTTTTTATCAGTAATAATCTGCAAGACCGTGCCTGATCAGAATTCAGAGTACATCAGGTTAGCAAGTGGAATCAGGTTAAAGATTGCTGAGCCATGTTAAACTGCAACACAGGAGTGCGCAACATGTCTGCGCATTAATAAAAAGAAGCTGTTATCATTATGAGCACCTTACGTGCCCAGGCTCTGCTTTCTGGACCAGCTAATAGCTAACTGGTCACGGGTGATTTATCTGATAAACTGCTTGTGTGCTTCACGAGCATGAGAGATGGCCGGGGCTAGCCTGCTCTTACATAATGTGCTTTATAAATACTAAAACAAATGGCTGCCCAGGGAGACCAAAAGATGCAGCGTTCATATGTCTATTTGTGTTGTCGCCGACCACACCAGTAGCATTGTGTGCTTTTGTGCCTTAGGGCAGACAGGAAGAACTCGGGTAATAACTCTTCCATCACATGCCTGCTGCGTCCATGCATCACCCAGGACGTAGCGCAAATTACAGCCAGCATCCATTAGTTCTTTTCGGGGTTAATATTGATGCAGATATCATTCCTATCCGCCGTGTCATTTATTTGAAATACTATGTGCGAGGAGTAGCTCCGGCAGTGAATCAAATCAATTGATAGAGCAGTTAGCCTTCCAGGGCGTGCTGTGGTGAGCCGCTGAGCAAGCATGAAATATTATGGAGATTGTTCTTTAAAGTGATCTCTTCATCATCATTTGTCTGCAGCCCGGGTGATCCTATCCCGTGTCGCCGCTTCCCGTGGGCGCCAGCTGTCATAACTAAATCAGCCGGATAATGCAGCCACGCGCGCCTTCAGCCGGGCCCCTTAACCCCCCCCGCCCCCCTACCCCACGTCAACTAACATCCAGAGCGTCACTCATCATCGGTCGTGATAGACCCCCTCTCTGGGGCCTGCTTGTTTGTGTCACTTCCTATGTGAGCGGCTGCTAGCTCGGTGCAGCGGCTGTCCTGCTGGTGAAGCACAGCAGAGCAGGGGTTCCCCACTGACAGGCCTGTTATGATGGCTAGCTGGCTCAGTAAGTGAATATGAGAGGCACATTTTATGGCCTTCTCTCTCCCCAGCCTCTTAGCATGTGGCTGAAAGACTGCTTTTACTGCCTGCAAATGGAGAGCTGTGCATATTTTCGACGTCATTAGGAGGACAGTCAGGAGAGACACCCCAAGAGAGACAAATGCTACTTTAGGCCCAGCCGTTTACCGTCGTAAAAATCTCATCACGTGGCCTGTACCGTCTCGCTTCTGGAACATTCCCAGTGTCCTCCTCCGTCTCGCGGTGGTGAGAAATGAGAGGGCATCTTCAATGACAGGGCCCAGAGGGCACGCGACCCCACAGGAATAAGCTACATTATTTAGTGCCAAGTCACCAGCATCAGCCAGCCAGCACTGCCATCCTGATCTAAGGCTCATAGTCGACTGACATTACATCAGTCAACTGGCTGTGGGTACTGTAGCAAGACAAACACTGCCATGCTGATACACACCACTTCACCAAATGAAGGTGGACACTGAGAACACACTAACAAACAAAGTCCAACCAGGTCTGACCTTTGAGGCTGCATGGGTTGTCCATAAACCACACAGGATAAAACTGTATTGGACAGAAATATGGTCGAGCAAATATGTCTTATATTTATGTCAAACAAACTGACGTTCCAGTCGGCAGAGTTTCATCTGGACCACAGAATGTATATTTCAAATATCACGAGAAAAAAAGGAAAAAAAGAAAAATCTATGTAAAACCTCCCTGAATGTTTTTTGTAATAACACAAGTCACTGAATTATATCATGGGAGAAAAGGCTACAATTTATGACTGGACTGCAAACAGGCCCAAACTAAATACACCAGGGCCTGCATATTATGCTCTGGCAAAATAGCATCAAGTCATACATTAATAGCTATTATCTGCTGACAAAATAAGCATCTATACTGTTAAGACAATGATGTCAGACGACAGGCCGTTATTTTTTCTAAAACGCGTGTCTGTGGCTCGCCGGGCCAAGGCTGTGACATCTACACAAGTCTTATTCAGAGGAACAATGAGAGCTCTTAGCTGAGAACAGAATGGCCATTTGTCACTGTACGCTGATTAAATTCATACAGGAGCTTTGTACAGCTCGCAAAATGGACGTTAAATCCATTAATCAAAGCCAGATGAATTATGTGCTATAGTATATGGCTTATTTGCTAGTGCTTCAGCAGGCCACAGGTTGTGAGTATGCATGTGTTATGAGTGTATGTGAGTGCAATGCTGCATTAGTGATGATTACTGTTTGACCATGTTGATTAAGAACTCCAGAGCAGGAGGCTTCATCCAGCCACACCACAAACATCTTGTCATATTTCCAGGCCTGAGAGTGGTAATGCTGCATAGTGTTGTGCATTCGTCAACTAAGAAGGTATCTGCCCACGGCATCATCAGGTGACTGTGGCAGATGTTCTACAGATGTAGACGTCAACCTATTTTACTACATGGTTGCTGAGCTACTGCAGCCCCCCTTGGGGGGGAATTATTTGGGAAACTGGAAGTTTCGTCTCATCTCAGCGCCCGCAGCAACAGAAGGCATTCTTTGACAACAGTGGATGACTGATCTAATGCTCAGCACCTGGAGACAGGGATCGCCTGACAAACTGTAGATCCCACTAGATCCTTATTACACAAGCAACCGATTATGCTGGCTCTGTGACTCATGCTCTTTTAGAACCAGCTGGAGACCATTCTGGTATGCTGATTGGACAGGTAGATGCATACATGCGTCTCTCCAAAGTTTTCCACCACTTCAGCAGGAAATATTTTATGGTGTTTGTTTTCCCCTTGCAAAACCTGACAATGTGTGTGTGTGCTGCATATATGCATACACATGGCTATGACTGTTGATAGACTATAGAAACCTGGTGAAGTGGAGTTTTAATTTTGAAATAAATGCTGTTATTCATTAGACACGATATAGAGTCCATTTGGATTTGCTCGATGGTTTTGGTGGCTCACCTAAAGTCAAACTCATTTTAATAATGTCCCTGTGTGTGAGCCAAGCTGTGCTGTGTTCTGCTCCTCTGCAGCGTTGTGCCGGGACACTCAGCACTCTGCAGCGCCTCACAGCTCCCTGGGGCAACATCGACGCAAACTACACTTCAAATTACACAGTGGGTTGATGTGCGCCCTGAGCCCCCCCACCCATCACATTATGAATCCAACTGAACTTATACGACCCATGTCTGAGCTCAAACCACACCCAGACATTATACGGCCCTCCCCATGCCAAGCCTTTTAATCCCACACCTACACAGCAGCCCCTAATTTCATTCATGAAACTATCTCCCCTCTCCTCCCTCAGAGTGCAGCTGTTTCATTTTAGGGACCCAGGACTTCCAAGTGTTGCCTTGCAGCCACCAGACTGACTGCACATCGAGCCAGCTCCCGACCACAACCAATACTGCTTGTGTAGCGCTCTCGCAATATAGATCCCCTCGGTTGTTTTAAGAGACGTAATGAATTCCCTCTTCAAAGCTTGCATAGCGCTCTCTGGTCTGAGAGACTAAAGCCCCCTCTCTTGTTATTTCCTAGGCCGTTACTGTTGATCTCTCATTGCTAAAATACAGCGATTCAGTTATGGTCTGTTGCACACCAGCTGATATGTTTTATAAACTTTACAATGTCTCAGTCTCGGAAATACCTCCCACTGAGTCACAGATGGCCAGGGAGTCTGTAGCATAGCAGAATTTACTAACACTTTATTCGCCACATGTAATTATGTTATTTAAGACGTCAAAATAATATTGATACTAATACTAAATGTTGGTTGTGGTGATATTATTTTTCTAAATGAGTTGCATGGTACCATGCGGTGGCCTGTAATGTAAGAAACACTCCCCAGTACACATACATAAGCAACATTGGTTACATCACAGTACGTTTGTGTGATAGCACCATAGATAGAACTGTATATGAATAGCACACACACATCATCTTTATTTGTTTGGCAGTATGCTAGGATGTTGACTAACTTACTGAATGCTTATTACAGTAAATTCATGTATTATACCAGAGCAGGTTTATTAAAGTGGTTTTTACATTTGCGCAGTGTTTGGGTCAAATTGACACGTTTCAGATTTTTACTAAAAGAAAGATAATACAATGATAATGTTTTCAACCTGAAACTCTGTGGCTTTGGCTTATTTCATGTGAAGAATGTTAAAAAAAGAGAAGAAGAAAAGAAAATACAGTACTAGTGTGCTACAATGTCTGCACACATGTATGTCCTTCAAACGAATGTTCAGGTCATGTTGACCCAAATACACCCTCAGACACACAGACACACTCTCACACCATAGAACTATGCTACATTGTTACAATCCAAGCACTGAGAAGTTATCAGCTTTCTTTCCCGCTCTCTTTACACTCTGTAAGAGAGGAACTTATATGCCTTATCCCTGTTTGTTGTTCATTGTATTTCATACTGATATGGTGTGATTCATTGCATACCGATTGCAGTAATGCAACAATTCATCCTCTCTTCTACTTGAGTGGACACATATTGTAACTCCTGGAACATATTTAAATGCCCCACTAAGTCAACATCATCAGCAACATTAAAGCCATATCAGGGGCTCAGCTGCCCACTAACTGACATGCCAGCTATAGTGTGGCAGGCTGGCAGCATGCAGGTGGCAATAACATGCAGGCTTACATGACTATAGACTACAGGAGAAACTACAGGAGAAACTACAGGATAGACTACATGAGAGACAATATGAGAGACTACAGGAGAGACTACATGACAGACTACACTAGAGTCTACATGACAGACTACATTAGAGACTACATCAGAGGCCTATGAGAGCACCTGCATGATAGAGCTAGCGTTCTCTCCTAGAGGGCAGGGTTAAGGGACTTATGGCACATAATGTATGAGACCTCGCTGTTCAATGTTCAAACCACTCATCACAGCTAAATAGACTAAATATTTACTATACAAGAAGTGCTTGTAAAATGCTATTTATTCTTTTTGGAATAGGTTTTATTATATTTATTTTCCTTCATAATAATATTGAACCTGATTTATGTGGTGTTAATTCATAGGAACTTCTTCACTTGTTCCTCTAAGGGGACACAAGTTAATGCCCCCCGACCAACCCATGCATTTGGCATGTGCATGACTTTACCTCCACAACAACCCTTAATGAATACAATTTCCAGCTATTCCCCCAGCCCACCCCCCCTCTGAAGACTGCTGAACAAAAGCACTCCTCGGCTGTGACGGGGAAAGGATAGGGGAGGGAGTGGGCTCCAGTAAATAGCTACGATTCACCCACCATCTCACTCCGACATCCACTTACCCCCAGCACTGCTCTGGTGCTGGGGGGTACAGCAGACACCTGTTGCTCGTCTGTAAACTACGCCCTCCCCGACAAGGAGGAAGGCACCCCCCACTCCCGCTGCATCCCCCAATCCCCAACTCAGAAAATGTATTGGTTTAAATAAAATTGTACGTGCCCTTGGAGACGTCATTCAGCCATTTGTTCAACATGCTCCATAATCACACAGAGAGAGAGAGAGAGAGAGAGAGAGAGAGAGAGAGAGAGAGAGAGGGAGAGAGAGGGAGAGGAAGAGAGAGAGCGAGAGAGAGAGGGAGAGAGAGGGAGAGAGAGAGGGAGAGAGAGAGATAACATAATTACAGGTGTCTCTATATGTTAATGCAATCAGCTGTGCATGCATGTGTGTGTGTGTGTGTGAAATAACTGTCACTCAACAGTCCAACAGTCCAACAGTCCAACAGTCTATATTAGGCTATGTAGCATGTGAAAGCCTATAGCCACCTTGGCAAGTTCATCTTACAACTTTAGGAAACATTGCAAGAGTAACTTGTAATGATTTTAATTGCTTGTGTGATCAAACCTAATTAAACACAGGCAATTACCAAAGTTAAATTAGCAACATTTAAATGCATCCATTTACTTGATTAAAGTTAGATGATGCGAGTGAGATAAGCTAGGTCCAATACTTGTGGAGATGAAAGCAATAGCTCTAGATATCGGGTGTCAGGTGAACACACACACAGACATGCACGCACGCACACACACACACAGAGAATGGGCCCTTGACCAAAACACAATAACACAAGCCACAAGTAAATAAATGAGGAGAGATGAGCGTGTCACATCCTTGCGGTTGAGGCCCAGTGGATATCGTGTAAGGCTCAGAGCGCTGCCCCGGAGTGTCAGATACTCCCTTCTTGGTCGTCGGCACAGATACGAGCTCCTCTGGTTACCTTCCAGAGAAATCCTGTCTGCTCCGGCCCGGCTCCATTACCCAGGCCGGAACAATGGCTGTGGAGCCTTTGGCTGCAGTCCATTTAGAAGCATCCAGATTTATGAAGCCTAGACATCTCAGGGCTGATCTCTTATGTATGATGCAGGACACATTGTGACCATCTTAACAGCCCTGGCGTTGTTTCTTGTGTGCGAAGCCGGCGAACGAGGTACTACTTTGTGTCCCTGTGTTAGAGGGAGAGTACATGGACCCTGGCGGGGAGAGAGGAGCCAGAGCACAGCCTATTGGGTTACCTTGCTCGCTGTGCCTGGGCTGGCCTGGGTGGCCTGCCTGCGTGGTGGCTGTGTGGTGGATCAAACACTCTGCAGGGTTCTGCTTGAACTGGCCCCATTCACAGCAGATGTCATAAACCAGTCCCTGGACATTCATTCAGCTGCAGCGTTTAGCACAGGCCCTACCGATGACAAATAATTAGCAAAAATTGACCCGTTTCTCCCCCCCGCCCCCCCCTCCCTCTCCCTCTCTCTCCAGCGATATGAATAATGAGGAGAGGGGTTAGCAGGGGGTCACACTCAGCTCCCTATCTGCCATGTTATTTATTCAGGGGAATGAGAAATTGATCACATTATTGCGTTAAGAGGGACCTGATTCGTTATAATCAGGCTGTTATTGGCAGGCCAAGCCTGGAAGCCATAGGTCACCAGTGCTCAGGCCATTTTACAACTTCACGTGACCTTTTGATGACCACTTTACAAAATGGACGGCTGGACGAAGACAAAAGAGCAGCAATAAAGAGAAGTGCAATATTAGTTGCTGGGCAGCAGGAACAAGGCATGCTGGGAGGTATAGGGGCTGGGCGGGGGGTTGCCGTCCAGGTATGTGTGTTACAGGATGTGTAAAAACACTACAACCCTGTAAGGTCACAAACATGTAGCCCACAACATATTGGCTATAATCAAAGACACAGACATTTAATGTATACATTTCAACACATTACTATTCACTCAATCATTCAACTATTAAAAACAAATTAACATTTACAAACATTGGACAAAATGTTCTTATATTAATGTTGGATCCATTTATAATTGGTAATATTGGTTTGGTAATTTAGTTTTTTCTTATTGTTTATGACACTCCTAATGTTACATAATTGTCGTTTTTTTTTTTTATAGTAAATAACTAGCCTACTTGCTGTCACATAACGACCTTGATTACGATCACCTGGGGTAGGTTTTAATATGGGTGTTAGGATCAAGGGGTGGTGGTAGAGGTAGGAAGGCACACAGTTTTTCGACCATAGGATCAGGATGTATTTTCACGTGTTGAATAAATCACACTTCTTTTGCATTTAAAACAATCGTCTGAGAACTTTTTGGAATATGGAACCTCCTAAGCGTCCGATTAATCTTACCCCTTCACACAAAGTGGCTTAATTAAATATAGTGAATTAAACACCACTACAATCAGCAATATCCATGGCTGCTAGAATGTCAGTGGAGAAGACAAATTATATTATCTTATTACTGAATGCAAATTAATAAATGTCCAGTGAGTCCAGTTATCAATTTGATTGGAAGTAAACACCAAGGAGCAGTCCTATTTCAGTCTTTACACCTTTGTAAAACACTCCCGGTCACCCACTTTCATCTCTGATTTCACCAGAAAGGTACAGCTGTTTACAGTGAAAAACATCTGCATTTAAGTTATTCCGCTTCCCGAGGCTTGAATAAAATCAGGTCTACACAAAACAACAACAGGAAGAGGGCCATTTTTACAATAGCTGTGCTTAAATATGTGCAAGAATTTGGCGACACTTTAAGCACCCAGAGACTTTTGGATATAGTGTAAGATAACACTCCATTTACACGTTAATAGTAACAGGAGAACACTGTAGTCAACAACCTATTTTTAAATCTTACATTAACAAAAAACAAAAAATACTATCTCTAAATAGTATACCTTATAGAGTGCTTTATATATTGTCAGAATGCCATAGTAGGGCATTTCAGCATATGATATGATATACTTTATAGAGTGCTTTATATATATCGTCAGCATGCCATAGTAGGGCACATCATTTCAATCACTACTCGTGATTGTTGTAAACGGGCATTGCATTTATTGTGGTTTAAAGCGCATCTTCATCTTAATATTATAGTATTCCATTATGTTTTTACATTTATTAATATATTACCCCTCAAAAACATATATACTGGAAGTAACTTCCCACTTGTCTATTGTCTCTGGGGTAAAATATTATTAGCCTATTATGTTTTGTTATGCATACATTTCCAGAAAATAATTTATGTGGCCAAAAACTAAAATGTGATGATGCTTTTTATATCTAATACATTTTTACTAGCCATAATGTATGTGACAGGCTGTCTCCATAAGTGAAATGTTAACAAGATCACAAATCACAGTGAAAACACACAGTAAGAATATACATTGATTTATTCACCTCAAGGTGTTTTGTAATTCTTACACGGTTTCCTCAGAACAATTAACAATATTATAATCACATGTATAAAATGTTGCCTTCATTGTCGTAATGTGGTAAAACATAAACACGTCCACAGTGTTTCAGTTTCCTGTGTTTCTGCAGTGAACCGTGCAAGCTTGAGAACTTGCAGGTACTCATGTAAACAATCCCATAGTCACTCTTCACCCTGCTTGAAACTTGTTTAAAAATGTCTCAGCATCACGCTCCAACATTTACACAGGCAATTGTACACGCAGAATTAATCTTACAGGCTTACAATTAAGACATTGAGGAATTTCCTTTGACATGGGATGAAGCTAGTGACCCCGTTCTACGCCAACGGTAGCCTGGAGAAAGTGTGTGTACACAAACCTCCTGTGGTTTCTCAAGTGTTGTAAACTGTATAACTGGAGCTCAGGCCTCTTTCATAAGCTGTTTACCTTGTCGATAAATCATCATGTCCCTCAAGCGACAGGCAACGACAGCACGCTAAAGAGGTATTGGTTAAAGAAAAGGTAGGGATTTGTATTTTAAGATGCATGCCAAGAAAAAGAAAGAATAACAGTGGCAATGCAGAAATGTGTGTGTTCTGCGTTACTTGCTGCAAGAGATGTACTGTAAATGTGTTATTTATTCAAATTTAAGTTTGAATATATTTACATAAAGTTTAAAAAATGTTACAGTATCAAAATATTTTCATAAGATAGAAATTATATAATAGCCTAAATACAATTTTCAATAGTATGTGCTTGATTTACATAGGAATTTAAATACAAATTTCAATGTCAGTATTATTGTCACTGAGCCTAAATAACTTTTTCAACTGTCGACAATTAATTTGAGATGCTTTGGAGTTACACTTCAGAAAATCAATATTATTTGACAGTAATTACAAGTTAGTTAAAGGCATAGTACTACTGAGTAGTTAGTCCAAAATTGTTAGTTAAAGAAAAATATACTAAAAATATATAGTCAGTAAATCATAAAGACAAAAAATTTCAAGAGTTTTGACTGGTAAAATTGCATAATAATTACACTTTTTTCTGCTGGCAAAAAAACAAACTTTCTGAAATATTCTCCGATAGAATGCCTTGCTCTACAATGGATGTTTAGATGTTTCAGTCAGATTCTACTTCTGTAGATCTGTGGTCTTCTCAAATTAACGTTTTCCCTACCAACACCAGAGCAGCAGCTAGCTCTGTGTCTCCTGACGCCCCCACCCCCCCATTCCCCGGCACATAGAATTCTGGCTATACTAGATTGCTCCCAGACACACAAGGTGCGTTTACAAGCCAGTCAACTGGCGTGCCGGGCTCCGCAGAAGGGATGCCATAGCTTTCCTGCTAAGGGAGTGAACAGATTACTGGGGCACATTCCTCCAGACGCTGGCTGCAGTATGCTTAACGCCAATGTGCCACATTCCCTTTAGTTCCACATAAGTGTCATACGCTTTTCAAACAAGCGGCACAGCAGGCCTGCGCCTCACGTCAGCAGATGATGGATGGAATACAAGCTGGATGTGGAAAAACTCCTTCTGCTATGACATGAGCGATCCTATCTGATCTGTATGTATCTCTTGCCCCTACGTCAGAATATGCATTATGCACCGTGGTGTTGAGTGTGTATGAAACTGTCAGCGGGCCAGATACACCTGTCTAATTATGGACACAGTCCCCACACTGCAGCTCCATTACACACACACACGGAAAGACACCTGCTGTGGCCCAAGGCACCCGCTCACAGCACGACATTCCTCAGCCACAGGGGTGATGCTTCTCCTCCGTCACCTCTGACAGGCCTGGCCTCAGATCAATGGTACCTGACCCAAGTCAAGTGCAATGCAGAATGGACGTAATGGGGAGGTCAAGGTCATCATCCGCAATCACAGTGATGACAGAAAGACCTTTGGCAGAATCCCCTTCAGACATTTTAGGGGGGAAAAGCCCCATGACTAAACAATAGCTCACATTTGTGCTCAATTTGTGTAAAATAAATCCACTTAATAACTGCTATGGTAGTCTGACAGTTTTCTCATTAGACGACATTTTAATTATTCTATAAGTTGGATCATTCTGTAAGAACAGCTGTGACTAATTGTTTCCCCTCATTACCCTTAAAACCTGTCCTGTATTCTACACTAGTGGCTATATACTATATCGTATATTTATATCTTATCTGGTAAGGTCAACATGTACACCACACCGGTCTGTACTCATCTGAGTAATAGACATTCAGTCTCTTTACGGTGGGCCAGTCTACTGTAGTAAAGCTAGAGTCAGTCTGAAGCGGAGGGGGGACACAGACCTTTCTCTGGTTGAGACACCGGCCTGCAGCTACAACTGGTGCCACTGTAAATTAAACATGCACTTCCCAGGTAGTTGCTATGTTATGTGATAGTAATATGACTCAACCTTCTTGTTAAAATAAACTCCTTTGGTTACATGTAACCAAGATATTGTGTGGACAACTAAGTGCTAATACATTAATTCAGTTTCAGAAAAGATATTTGTATTCAATTGGAATAATGAATGTTTAAAATATGATAAAGTGTACATTTCACAATACTAGAAGCATGTTTTTGTGACACGGGATAACAGACATTGTGATCAGCTGAACGTGTTCCCAGACACTTCCTCAAAATGGATGATATCACTGAGAAGGTATGTAAGTAGAAATGACTCGTTTTACATTTTTGGTCATGGGCCTTTGTGGCGGCACATGGCCCCTTTGTCAGGGCTGGATTATCAGCAGAGAGCCCTGACAAAGGAAGTGCTTGTGGCGCTACAGTAACAGAAGGCCAACATCAAGCGTGTGATGATTGGGGTGACACATTTGTTTGGCTGTAATGAAAATAAGCCCTTTGACGCCATGTTCAGTCACAGGCCCTCACTCTCCCAGTCTACATCCTGTCTCTTTACTCTGCATAAGAGGCAGGCAGATAGCAGTTCAGCCGCAGCCAATGGGTCAGAGAGAGCCAGGGCAGCTTGGGGGTGCAATGTGGTGGCAGCTACTACCCTGTCACTTTATATGAAGTACTAATGCGTGCACAGGCACCCACTGACTAAACAATACCCAAGCAAATGTTAAGTGTGTTAAATTACCACATCATTCTTCATATATGACAATGCCAATTATAGTGTCCTTTCATTCAAAAAGAATTATGTATTTTTAATACACTAGATAAATGCACTTCTTAGTACTATCTTAATACAGTAGCTTTTAATTAGTTTACACACACATATATATATGTATATATATATATAGTATTATTATTTATGTGTGTACACAGTAAATCAAATGTATACTTTAAATAAAATGTTAATACTGGATATTTTCATAAATTATATAAATTAAATGTATAATACAATAAAAACAAAAAGCAAAACAAACTCAATAGGAATATTGTGTATTTTGTTAGTGGCCAATTTAAACACAAGGAACAGAAATAGTCCCTTTTTGTAGTTATGTTACAGTACAGTTATCATAATGTTTTATATACGTTTCTGACAAAATCATAAATTAACAATAGTATTAATTTGTTTAAATTCAGTCTTGTCCATAACACAATGTTTGTGGATTAATGGATTATTATTAATAATTTAAAATGTCAATATAATAAATTATAGTTAAATCAACCACATTTTACAATATTAATAGAATACAATTGTGCAAAAAAGATAACAGTGAACAAATACATATTTTCATATTTTCATAATATTCCACTATTACTTGGATACACTTGATTTGTAGTAATGATGTCTGAATGGCAGAATATGGGTGTGCATGTAAATTAAGTCAGTGCTTCATATCACCATTGTGTACTTGAGACTGAACACAGGGAGCCTGATAAACAACAGGGCGATCCGGCCTGATGTCAAACCCAGGGACCTCTGAAGCTCTTTAATCCTGGGACTCATCTGTGACTCACCCCTCTGCTGTGTGTGTGTGTGTGTGTGTGTGTGTGTGGGCGTGCATGCCCTCGTGCGTGCGCTCATGCATGTATATGTGCATATGTATGCGTGTGCATGCATCTGTGTGCGTGTATGCATGTGTGTGTCGTACGTGCACATTTTTTTATCTGTGCATGCCTGTGTGCGTGCGTGCGCGTGTGTGTGTACATGTGGGCACTAGCAGCAGGCATTTATACAGCCACACAGTGAGAACATGACTACAGGAAGCCTGCCTCCCACAGAGATGACATCAAACTGTCAGAGAGGGTCCTACTCCCCCCCTACCCAGGCCTTGGGCTCAGAGCAGGACCCCCCCATCCCCTTCCCACACACACACAGGATACAGGTCTGGTTCAGCATCAGTGTGTGTGGACAACGCCACAGGACAAGTAGTTCGCAGCTGTTGTTCAAATCAGCAAAGAACCTTAAAAGAACAGCTAAACCTGCCGAGGTGCCCATGAGCAAAACAGTAGGCCACTATTGGCTCCAAGGGTGCTGCATCCATATCTGACCTCTGACCTTTATATACCAAGAGGAAAAGCTAAAGGACTCTGGCAGCAACAATCATTTTAGTCTCTGTTTGTGTGTGTGTGCGTGTGTTTGTGTTTGTGTGATGGGGAAAGGTGGGGGTCTTTTCTACTCCAGCACCTGCCACCCCCTGAGCCCCCCGAGATGTGTGTGCGTGGTGTTAGGTGTTACACAGGGCTCCGTGTGTGACAGTCATTTTACACAGCGGAGGTTGGCCATTAAAGTTCAGGTGAGGTTAATTACAGAGAATTGTTAAAGCCTGCTGCTGTGCGTGGCGCGGGTGGGAGGGCTTCTGACGCGGGGATGTAGATTTGTGTGCAACACCACTTGGCAGGCTCCGTGGGGGTGCTGCAGCGCGCTTACACATAACACCTACAAGTGCCAATCACTCACCAAAACAGCCCCAAATTAAGCCCCCACAACACAGGCATGCAGGGATATACTACAGCTTGTTATTAGACCCAGTGCTTGAAATTACTGTATACAACGTGCGATTCTCCATTGGAAATACATCAAAACTGACTGGACCTGCCTTTAAATAAACTAAAATTAGGACATTATTTCTGCATTCTTTGACAGCAGCTCTAACTGTCCACCATCATATAAGCACAGAGTTCAATAAAGAACATATTTTGTTGAACAGTGACTCTAAGAAGCAATCTCTTGTGTTTGAGTAAGGATGAGATTATATTGGATTAAAAGGGATTTTTGCAATGCAAATGAATGCACCTCAAATCAATAAGGCCTGTTCTACTCAATATACAAACTAATTAAGAGGTAATACAATCAAACCAGAATAAAATAGATTGCACTGCTTCCTCAGAAAGAAATCCAATCAAACCTTTTTATGTTAAAAGATAAAATCTAAAGTGATCTTTCTTTGCACGAATAATGACCTCGGCTTTGTGTCCATTTAATAAGGAAAACTTGTCTTAAGAGGTTACGCTCAATGTGCATATTCTAATCAATATGAATTACATAGGGTTTTATCTATGTTATCTGCTCCAGACTCCTAAGCTAATTAATGTTTTATCGAGTGTTTTAACTCAATTATTTCACAAAGTCAAAGAAAGGTTCAACACAATTTTCTATGGGCCAGCCCGTACATTTTCAGTAGAGTGAAAGCAGTGGGGTGTGTGACAAACTAGAAAACATGCTTCCTTTCAATAAATGGACATACTACATGTAATCCACATACTGTTGACAAACTAGAAAACATGCTTCCTTTCAATAAATGGACAAACTATAAAACATGTTGCCTTTCAATAAATGGACATACTACATGTATTCCACATACTGTACACATCCAGAGAGGTTGGTGTTTTGCAGAGTGCAGCTCTGACATGCAGTCCGTCGCTAAAGTAGCATGAATCCTCTTCTGTCCTCGCGCCCGCTTCATTCCAGCTGATTGCTCATTTTCTAATGCTAATGTGGCTTGGGCTGGGGCTAGGATTTCTCCTTGTCAGCTGGCTACTGGGGCTGTGGGACAGATCTAATGGGCTTTGACAGGAGGGAACTGATCCATTCAAAGGGGATTTGATATGTGGCATGAATGTGGTGAAACCTCAATGGACAAAATAATGACCGTTATCATTCACAGACTTTCTGCCATTCATAAAGACCCATTCTGTCAGACGCACCCACCGGTGCTGCACCCAAAAGCCATGACTTATGGATGAGCTCACTGGCTTTTAGATAATGTGTCAAACCCACTCAGTTCTCTAGTCAGGGTGGGCTGGGGGAAGGGGCTCTGGTCAAACAGTTAGAGCAGCATAGTAAATAATAACACGATGAATGCTGTTTACAGTTCAATTACAACCACACGCTGGTAGAGGAAAAACAAAGAGCCAGTCACACACAACGTTGATGTGAAGTCACACAGTCAATATTTACCCTGCTACCGATCCTCTCCCAGCTATTTACGACCACAGAGTGTCTTCACGCATTGACAATACTGTCCCAAGGTCTCCCTACTTTGGCTCAAAATAAACATTTTTAGCAATATTTTAAATAAAATGTAATTTCTACAACGCAGATGTTTTATTGCAAATTCGACTGTTTAGTGCCTGTAATCCCACAAATACAATTCATCAATACTCGTCAATATCATTCTGGAGAGAAATACCTGGCATAAACAGTAAGGTTACCATCACCATGTGGAAGCTTTGAATAAACAAGGCTTAAACAAGGATAGCAGAGTTAGCAAAATGGAGCAGCCACAATGAAATGTCCCAGGCAGGATGTCCATCAGAATGTGGTTTTTCAAAGAATCCCAAACAAACCTAGCCTGACTATAAACGGATGGAACCAGCTGGAGAAAGTCATATTCCGGCATACAGTACATACATTTGCTATGGAGAGAAGACATGCTACTCCACTACAAAGGCTAATGTTACAAACATGTGGTCGAGCAGCTGTAACTGCATCGCTGGCTGCCATGTACCTGGCCAACGTATCTGTCAGAAATCTGCACGAGCGGCACTACAACAACAAATACTTGATATAACTTTGACAAACCTCACAGAGCTAATATTTAACCTCAATCAGAGGATGCTAATTCATCATTTGGCAATGAGTGTGTGTGTGCGTGCGTGTGTAGGTGTGTGTCTGTGTGTGCGTGCGTGCGTGTGTGTGTGTGTGTGTGCGTTTGTGTAATAGGAAATAAGAAAGAAGAAATGTGTCTGTATATGAATGTGAGCAGTAGAGAATG
>JAODUH010000018.1:6431183-6464239 GCA_027564835.1 Typhlichthys subterraneus | reverse complement strand
CATCATTTGGCAATGAGTGTGTGTGTGCGTGCGTGTGTAGGTGTGTGTCTGTGTGTGCGTGCGTGCGTGTGTGTGTGCGTTTGTGTAATAGGAAATAAGAAAGAAGAAATGTGTCTGTATATGAATGTGAGCAGTAGAGAATGCTGCAGTGACAAATTAATTAATTCATCAGGAGTGAACAAGACACGTTGAGAATTTTCCTGCATGCGTTATTAGCAGCGTCTGAGGTGAAGACTTGGGTGCTACAGCGTCTTGCTAGGCGCTGGGAGGACTTTGTCAACAGCTGCACAGGAAGTGGCATCCCTCCACGCACAGAGGTGTCAGTGGCACTTTAACATTTCCAAATTAAATCTCAGATTCCGTACGTGTCGACTTAAAAATATAGTTCCGTTTTCGCATCCTTAGTGCTCCCTAATAACAATCTGTTCATGACCATGTGATGTTAGAATATAAATAATTTTCAAGTCTATTTTCCATACTGTAATAAAATGTAATAATATCAATGAAAATATTGTCTATTCATTAATATAATTTTGAATAAATATTTATTTAATTTTCAACAAAAACATATGATTTTGAAGATGTATTTAGTTTGTTTCTCTCTTTAATATTAAAGCATTAATATAACTATTATCCTAAAATAGATAATAATTCACATACAGTATAGTAAAAACCTTTACAGCAAAAATGTATACTAAACCATTTCTGGGAATTAAGGTAAGTAAGGTAAGGTATACTTTATTGTACATACACATCATTCATACACAATACAATACTTATGTGCGTAAGTTCTTAAGTTCATAAAAGGTAGGCAGTATAACAATAGCCATGATTAATAAAGCAAAATGCAATAAATATATAAATTCTCAGTTCTTCATCAGTTCTTTTATAAAACAATAAAATACTAATAGTTTAAAACCAGCACTAAAACAGCACTACATTATTGTCCTACACTGTGCCTGCATGGAGAACCTTATACACAGTACAAGAAAATCATCTAAATAAATTGAGAAACAAGGCCCAAACAACTTCCCACCGACATGTTTGCTGTTCACCTCGAGGCCCAGGCAGAGTGATAGCTTTACCCGGCTTCCTTCACAGCCTGGAACAATCCTCCCCACATCACCGCCATTGTGAGAGCGGCTCCACTTTCACAGTCCACAGATCAAAACAGCAGCCATGTTTCCGTGGAACAAATGTCTAACCAGCTGCAGCGGTGTGAACACAGATATAATAGTGACAGGAAGCTGGGGCACTCACTTGTAGAGCCAATTATAGGTCGAACAGCAGGGACAGCTTCACAAACACCACTTCTCTCGTGTTTCGCTACTCTGTATGATTAACTTCTTCACCAAATGTACTGCCGCAGCCGAGTCTGCCCTCTCAGTAGGTGGCAGAGCTGGTGAGCTGTGGCAGAGCCCAAACGACTTCAGTCTGCCCAGCAGAACAACAAGCAGGCATGCAGGAAGTAAAGGGGTTCATTTTGTTGTTAGTGTAGCCGAATGTACTGATGCATTTTTCAGCTTTTAGCTTTCTGGCTTGTATTTACATTTGGTTACAGTTTTACAGCGATGGTGTCACACAGAAAACGCAGGTTATGGGTCTCCCCTTAAGCCACAGAGCCTTTATCCATCAGTGTTGGGAGGAATCCAAAGAAAAATGCCTTTACATTTTAGGGAATCTAATTACACACTTTTCCCATGAATGGAGGTTAAAAGAGCAACTTAATGATCCCTCCTCTAGATTACCATATACTGCTGCTCTGGTGTATCCCCTAACTCCCTAAGATTACAAGTAATTTGCTCTGATAGTTACAGTAGTTGAAGAAAAGGAGATGGGGAAAAAGGAAAAAGTAATTCCATGTTGTCCAATCTGGCATGGAATCAAAATAAGGCGTGTTCACGGCAGTGTGATATTGTGATGGCGGCAGCACCGGTTTACTGCCAAACAACAGTGTTTAAACTTGCCAGCCCTCACTTCACAGTCGAGTCTGAACCGTTCCATTCAGTGCATCTGCCCTGTCGGTGCGGCCAAGAGATCCGCTTTATCTTAAAGGTCATCTCATTCAACTGGGCAACAAACAGAAGGGAATATAACTGTCCCTGACACAATTCATGCCTGGGTAGTCTCACATAAAGCAGGAGCTCAGGAGCCATGCAGCGCTATAGAAAGGGCTCTCATGTATCATACAGTTTCTCTTTACAACTCAACACTGCTATTTAATGACAGCATACATATTAAGCCTAGTCATTGGCCAATTACTCCCAAAAAGTGAGCTATCTGCTCCAGTATGCAATTTAAAAATGATAATGAGATGGGGCATAGTGGAGGGGAATTTAGAATTCATTAAAGTGTAAGCCTGGTTAATCTTGAATCAACTTTGAATACAGGTGATTCCCTCTCCTATACAGTAGACAGGACTACCGAGATTCCCAGTCGATGGTGTGTAGCGTGACACCGGCACAACTGATTTGATGAGTGATCAGCAGGCCAGCACTCAACCAAACAAACAGGCTGGGCAACCAACAGCGCTGCATTCATATTTAATCGGGGCCTGCTAACATCTCACTCAGATAACATGACACCGTGCAGGCCAGCCAGGCAGAGCTGCCACAATACAAAGACACAAACTACACTGTTGGAGGTCATTTCAGGGTGGGAAACCAACTTGCATTTAGCAGCAGACATAAACAGATATTTCAACTTGCTCTCTTATGTAAAAGTCTGCAGCGAGAGTTTCAGAGTTCAGAAACACCGCCCCTGTTTTAAAGCCATGTAAATAACACCAGGGGGTGAATATTAAATATCAAACATGGACCACATGACACACCTCTCTGGGGTGGTGTTAAGTCACTGCTGCATATAAAAGCTTGTGTGTGTGTGTGCACGTATGCGTGGAGTTGTATGTGTGTACAATTACACTGACACATTGATAATACCAGTTTCTTAAACAACCTCACAATGTTCTAATCAACATAACATTCCTCTCAGTGAAGAATTCGAACAATATATTAATTAGCCTTTCACACTGACTGAGACATGATCAACCTTGTGCAAATGAATATAAAAAATAGACCTTTAGACTTGTTGTAGAAGTCATGTTGTGGACTAGAATAGCTACTGTGTTGTGCTATTAATACACAGAACAATAGAACTGCACAGTGCAGAATCCAAAGGTCTCATACTAGTAACAAGCTATTAATACATAGCGCTGGCATTAGCCTGTTAAACTAACTACTGCTAACACCCACACACACACACACACACACACACTGTATATACACATATGCATAAGCTTGTACCACTTTAGGACAATTGAAATCAACATACACCTACCCTCCCACACACACTCAGTGCGGCAGTGTCTCGTGGCGAGCGACATGGTTGGCGTCTGTCACTCAGCGGGGTCCTGGAATATGCACCAGAGGCATCGACAGGCGTCCATGTCAATGCCTGACAAACATTGAGGCACCAGGCTGTAATTTGAACGGTCTGCAAAATCCTCAGCTCAAGACACTCATTGACAAGCTGAGGTGGCACAATCCCAAACAGGCCTTTTTAACGGTGATGTTATCACTGCCAGCCAAGTGTAGTGCATTCTTAGAGTCATAGAATTGTGAAAGAATCTTAATTTATGGTATACTACTTTTTCCTCTGAATTTTAAACACTGTTAAAATTAATAAATCTATGTATTTGCTAATATAATTAGCTTAGGTATTTATGACAGCATAAGTCTAATTATCTATATCTGGAGGTTTTGCTGGCAGGGTCTCTTTCACCAAAACAATGGTTAAGCACTTAACACAACAAGATGTTTACTTTGACACAAGAAACTCTTGTGTGTAGGTTCACGCGAGCGTTGAGGTGTCACACTGAATGTAATGTAGCCTACATTGTCAGATTACTTTAGTTGAAGGTTTGGGAATGTAAGCCATAAATCCTGGGTTAATTGGCCCTCACTGAGCAGTAACACATCCACCATTAGTACCCAAGGTGAGGAGAGCCCTGTGTCGTGACACCACTGGGATCGCCTACAGCAGGCAACAGCCAATCCTGCCGCTCTCCAAATTGGCCCGTGCTCTCTCTCGTCACCTCCCAGATGGGCAATCTGCTCCCTGATGGAGTAAGGGGGGGCATGTAAACAAGGCCCACACTGACACCTTCTTGGCAGGGCCACAGAGACTGGCTCCAGAGCCCATATTTAGGAGCCAGGACGCCCCAAACCCCGGTACAGTGTGTTCATTAAGAACAGGTACCCAGTGTCTGGCATCTGCTGTCATTATTCAAGATACGTCCAGCAGAGATGTCCAACATCCCCAAGATAGTGTCAGACCACCATGCTACCACAGCAATGAGGAGAAGTGGAAAGTAAAGCATTACATCCCATGCGGAAGAGAAACATATTGCCAATATATTTTTGTTGCTGGGAAACTAACTACAGTAGTAGTAGAACTGGACACCACTGCCGTGAGGCGCTTCATGTTTTCATGCTAAACAGAGGTTTAGCATTAATATTCATTCATAAACAGTTTACATGTCTACCTCCTTGTTTTGTATAAACATTGGCCACGTCATCTTCAACACAGTATGATCTGTTTATTCCAACCAATCAGTGCAGGAATCATACAAAGCCAGACTAGATACATAAACTGTGATGACGTTAGAAAACATTACTTTGATACTGACTTAATGATGCTTGTGAAACAACCTCCTGTAAAAAGATTTGAATGTTTTTAATTGGAAAATGTTTTATATACTGTACATATATGTGAGTCAATACATACGTTTGCTGTGTGCAACAAAATTATATAAAAATATACTGTATATGACACAACTAAACAATGTCAAAGATCATAATGATAATTCACAATATGCATATGGTGCCACAGAACAGATTCATTAGGCCCTCGTCACTTTCTCATAACATCTGCTGTTCAGAAATTAAAGGAGGGGTCATGGAACAGAAACCAGTTAGTATCGGGTGTGACTTCCATGTGCCTCATGCAGTGTCACACATGTCGTGTGAAATACGGTCCCTCCCAATCCCCTTCATAAGCTGTGAAGTTGTTGGATATTTGTGATGGCTGCAACATGCTGATGTATGTGTCGATGCAAATAATTAAAGCGTGCTCATTGGGTGATATGCCTGGCATTACTTGCATGGAAGAACTGGGACATTTTCACTTACAGGAATTGTGTACAGATTCTTGTGATAAGCTGGGAAGATGTGGTGGCAGGCCTCAAGATATCAATATCACACATCACATTCAAATAGTAATACATGGAATAACATGTTAGGTATATCAAAGCGTTTTCCTGTTCACCGTGGCCACCGAGGCGTACTCTTGTGTGTCCCACCCACATATGACGATGACCTGCCGTCAGAACAAGACCCTTGAGGGATGTCAAGCACATAGATGAGCTTCCTTGGGGCATTCTAACAGTGTGTGCAGACATTCTTGGAAGTGCAAACCAACCGTTACATCTGCTTTCTTGGGCTGGTGTGGCTACACACTGTGTGTGGATGTAGCCCTCTGGACCAACTACCAGAATCCTATGCTACAGAAATTATCATGAAATGAACATGAATCCCTCTGGCAAAAAGCTCTAGGGGAATGTCCTGCAGTCGGTCATGCCAAGTGTGTGATCCCTTAAAGTTGGACAGATCTGCACTTGATATGTAGCATCGCCAGTTGTTGTCCCAATCATAAGGACCACCTGTGCTCTAAAAAGGCTATTAGGGATGGCACCGATACGATACTGCGATGGGAAATGGGTTCAATACTGACTGATATTGGACAGTTGTAACCGAACCATGGGACAAATACAATTAAATTAATTTACAAGCGAAAGTCTACTGTCAAGTATCAGAAAAAGAAAAATGTACTTTGCAACTTAATTTAAAACTTAATTTAACACTGGAATCGGATCGGTACTCGGTATAGGCTGGTATCTGCATCTGTATCGGGACTGAAAAAACTGGATCGTGCGATCCATATTATCAACATAATGATATGCCACACCTGTCCAGTAGATTGATATTTATGGATAAGTAGAAATGCTAATTAACACAGCTGTGTTTACATGGACACTATTTTGTCTTTCCAAATGGAATCTTTTCAATTTAAGATTTTTGGAATGTCATCTAATCAGGCCTGGTGTCTACATGTGCCATTAGAATTTATTGGAATAGATGTTAAACATGTACACACATCAGGCTTGGTATTGTAACGTGTCCCGCTAGCAAAAAAGTTAAAACCGGCTAGACTCTAGTTGTAGGCACGTCCTTGGGAAAATAAGGCTATTTGTGTGACTGGTGGAAAGGTGAAGTCACCATACTAACTCCCATTCACTTCTATGCGCGTGTCACAGTTGTCTTGTGGCAGTTGTCAAAGTGGTGAACACCGCTCGTATCAACAAAGCCATAGTACTACGCTTTGCTTCACAATGCATTTCTATGGGTGGGGCGGTGCCGCGGAGGCCAACAGAGTGATACTCTTCAGATTTTATCTATTTGTGAGATTTTATTGAACTCCAGAGAAGCTAAATTGACTTGCTCTAGAAATAAATGCTACATTTCTCAAACCTTTCAGTTTGTTCTCACACACAAAAAAAACCCCACTAAGATCCGTAAGACCTCTGACCCAATTTAACGACCCAGAAAAGTCAACTTGAGAGCATTGAGATCTTTATGCAAGGCCCAAATGTTTGTTGGTGTGCATGTTGTGTGGTTAGTCAGTATGTATGCATGTGTGTGTGCGTGGCTAGTTCCTGGCTGTTGTTAACCACCAGGAAGCGAGGCATGGCAGTGCAGTGTAACCCAGACTGACTGGCTGACCTCAGACTGTGTGGGCTCTTTAGCAGAAGATGAAGGAGCTTTTTCATTGACACAGGAACAGGAGGTATCGCCTTCCCCTTCCAGCAGGAGTCTTTCAGAGCAGACACAATGCGTTATTATTGGATTTGAATTGAAATGTTAATTTTCGGGCAACTGGAGCTTAGCGGTCTCCGCGCTCATTTCTCATTTTTCACTCCACCAAGGCAGTCTGTCTCAGAGTTTAACCCTCAGCACTACTGCTGTTATACGCCATAGTCAACATGTGGGCTGTTACGTGCTGGAGGCTCTACCACTGATGTGGATGTTGAACAAACGCTCAGGGGAAGAGAAGAGACGCCTGCATGCTACAAACAGGAGCAGAGGCTAAGAGGTGGCGGCTGTGTGCTCCATAACAGCACAGGAGTTTCTATTGATCTGTGGAGGAGAAACGGGCTGTTTCAGCGGTGCCGGCGGCCACCGGGCTGGTCAGCGCTGGCTCTACCGCCTCACAGAAATGAGTGCATCAGCAGGCCAGCAGATCTATATGACAAGAATTAAACAGCATAATCAAATTGTTTGCGCAGCCATTTAGCATCTCATTCTATTGCTGCTCCGGGCTAAACTGACCACTGGAGACGAGCCATCCAATGCAGTAACAAAGTAGGGCAATAACTAACAGCGATTAGGGGAATATTGATGGCCTGTGACACACAGCATCCTGAAAAATGCTATTTGGTCAAGTAGCTGCAATAATTAAGTATATGAGGGTCAGTCAATTTTATCTGTTGCTTTTATATGGATTGATTATTTAGCAAACAGGCCTTGCCTCAGAGAGCATTACTGCTGAGCTGGGCTGTGATTTCAAAGTGTATAGGTGCTTCATCCAAGACACACACATAACATTTCACTGTTGATTAGAAAGATGCTGGTAGAAATAACACTACAACCACTGTTAAGGATGGTTAACAGCTTACGATCACAAAAACTGCATTTTTGGTCGTGTGTGTAATGTGTATTTGGTTCTGATTTGACTGAAATAAAGACATTCTACAAAGCCCATTAAAGGTGTAGTAAGCGATTGTTGAACTCGAAAACAAAGTCACCTCTCCCCTCAGTACTGTAGGGTGCTCCATCAGCTCACACATTTGCTACCCATTGCAAAGGCTAGTTATCACGTTGTACTTGGCCTGAGCTACTTTGTTTTCCTCTTTACAGAGCCAAGGCTGTGTGGGAACGCTGAGTTCAGCACAGCATAGAATGCAAAGCCAGGCTAACTCTAAAGTAAAATACATCTGAATTAACTGCTATGCAATCTTATTTTACGCTTAGTTTCAAGACTAAGCTAGTTTCAAGAATTAAGAGGCCTGATCGGATATAATACGAAGACATTTTCTAGTGACAAGAACCTTTCTGGTGAGCACAAGATATGCTCTGTCACAAGAGTAAATACTGTTGAAAAAGAACATGTATACTTTGATTCCAGGACATTGAAACTAACAGGAATGATGAGGAGCTGGTGAAAGAGCAGAGTTTTGGCCGCGTAAACAAGCCTGCCCCGTTTAATGTGATGCGGTGGTTAAAAATAAGCTAAGCCATTTAGAGGCTTCTCTTGGAGTTGATTGATTAAACATTAACCTGCTGGAACTGGGATATTTCCTATTAATCACAGGTGGTGTAAACTTAACTGAGCATGAGTTCGGAAGGCACATCAGCATAGGCAAAACAAAAAGCACACCGACATGGAAGCATGCAGTGCATGTGATTATGATATTTAGAGTTTTCCATAATGGCCTCACACAGTGCATACATACACACCCAGGCTGACTGGACCATGCTTGAAACAACACCATAAGCCTGACCACAAGCCCGCACACACACACACACACACACACACGCACACACACACACACAGTGGGAATGACCATGATGTAATGCGTCTCTTATCTTCCATTTGATTACACATTTTACAGGACAATATTTCCTGCTGTGCAGACCAGCTGTGTCTGAAGGAGAACAAGGACTAGTGTTTCAATGGCTGGGTGGCAGAGCTCCACAGCTCTGATCCTGGTACACCAGCCCAGATACTGTATCCTTCCCACAGTCAGGGACAACCTACAGTAGCACAGCCCAGCAACACGGTGAATACACATGCTACTGTATGACGGGATGGCTTTGGTCTTGACCTGGTGTGGGTGGCCAGTGGTCCTGACTACACCCTTAGACTTATCTTGTTGGAACGCTCTACTCAGGGGACCCGAGAATGTTTTTCTCCATTCTTACTTGTTTTCACCTAAACATCTTCTTCAAAACAGCATGTGAATAAGGAGACGTATGCACACGCAGCCGATAGAAGAATATGGCGTTGAGAAGGAGGCAAGTGCATCAACAATAAACCAGTGGTGTAGCTGGAGGCCTGTCTTGGCACATCAGCCGTCATGGTGTGATGTGTGTGACAGGCCTGGTGGCCGCGGCTTGCGGACGCACACAGGTGGCCTTTTCACTCCCAGGCCCAAAGTGACAAATTCAATAAACTCAAGGCATCTCTCCGGAGCACCTATGGAATCAAACACACCTGACAAGGGGCTGAAGGGGACCCTTTCTAGCACCCCCCCACCAACATTCCACCTTGACACTCAATATCAATATCTCCATCCAAAAGCCGTGGTGGAGGGATATGTTTCATGCATCTGTGCTGTGAGAAAGAGGAAGAATATGTGTGAGAGGTTGTGGGACTTAAGGTTAGATTGTGATGAGGAAATTGAATCTGTGAGATGACATTAACAGAGAGTGTCCAGGGCCCAGTGTGTGTCTAAGCCCTGAGGTAGACAGCACGGGCTAGGGTTACCAGCCGTAATTCTAATGTTGAAAGCGACACAATCAGCCTACTTAATCTCGAAGCTGCTCTCTTAAATGAAGGAAACACAATATGTCTCTATTCTACTGTACAAAACAAGGGTACGTGCGATTTATCTCCAAATGGAAATGCACATTAAATTAAAATTCCTGTTCAAGGCAGTTAGGGAAAACCCTTGACTTCAGTTCCTCCCCAAGAACAAAACAAAGAGCTTGTATCCTGTCAAAAGCCTCAGTCCCATAAACCCATCCTGACTGAAGGAACCAACAGCAAATTTTAAAGAATTAGCATCACAATGGAGTAAATGTCCCCCTTGCAGTAAAAGCCCACTAAACCGGCCCTGCAATTTCAGTGGCGATGATAAACTGGGAGCCATAGACAGCAGGGCACTGTGGCTAAGACAAGCCCTTACTGTATGTTCATTAGCATCCGTGAAGGCTCCCATTTGCCGATGGGGGGAAATAGAGCATTGTGGACGTTATGCAAGCATGAGTGCCTTATAAATGAATACCCAGAAAGCCTTCAGTCTGGTGCACCCGGCTCTGGAGGATCCCACATTAAGGCTCCCACCTGTTTGTCTGGGTCCTCCTTAGACACAATAGGTCATGAAATGCAATATGTGCATGTGCTTCGTTCTCACCACACAAAAGGCAAGCAGCGGATGAACTGTAAGATAAATGACCTTGACGTTTGGATGCTCTCCAGATCACAGTGCCATAAAAATAAACCACGCAAAGACTATCTCCAAATTCTCATAAGACCAAAGCACAATTTAACAGAACAAACAGAAGCGTTGTTGGGTTAGGGCGGATGGATATTTCCTAGAAGACTTGATGGCTGGTGTGTGATAACTGTGAGGGTCCACAGAGAGTACTTACAGAGCTTAGGTCTTGTCTCAAAACCAGCTGTGTACACGCTGAAGACGGCATCCATTTTCCACAGGAAACAAAGCGTGTGATGGCAGAAGAACTGCAAGAATATAAATGCGTGGTTAAATAAGTAATCGCTTCGATGTGATATTGCACAATGTCATAAACACTTAAAAGACACACTTCTTGATTGTATTACTGTGCCACCAGAGCCACAAATGTCAGCCCAATGTTTACGTTTTGAAACACAACCTAAATGTGCACATGGTGTTATAGAGACGACCTAAATATATATTAAATATGTATCACTTTTGTGGCTGGCTAACAACTATAGTGATTACAGTGTTCATTGTAGCTTATTCTATCACATTAAAAATTGATTGTTGCAACATATTCCATTAGCTGGACACCCATTGCATTTCAATGAGATCCAGTGTATTTCAGTATTTCCATTCAGTCATTAATGTATTACTGGACACGACACTCCTGCTGCCACCATACTGTGTTACCTGAGAAACCACAGAGTGCTGTAGGTATATTTGTAGAGTGATACCTTACAATATCCTGTAGACAGATGTCTTGTGTCTCCTCGCACTGTATCTCAGGTTGTCACTTTGTAAATGCAGCAGGAGCTGCATAACCCTGTTCAGATAGATACATCAGGCCAGCGAGCAGTATAGTAACCAGCTGTGTCTAATTTGCTGCAGCTTTCCAGCTAACTAGGCTAAATACACTTTTGTTTGTGTTAAAACTATGCTGAAATTAATTTAGGAGCTGGGTTTTACATTGGATAATGCTATATGTCAACATGGCTTGTAAACACAAAACAATTGTTTGTGATCTGGCACACCCGCAAGTCAAACTGTATTATAAAATGTAGGAAGCATACATTTGAAAGAAATCACTAAATGTAACAAAGGAAGAAGCTCTACTTAGTTGAAGTCAGTTAGTTTAATGTGGGGCAGAGCTAATCCATGGTTGGTTGGTACTTCTACCTTCTAAATGTGCCATTTTCAAACAGTTGATTGTTTATTGACACCCATGTCAAAAGCCTATTGCCAGGGAGTTGTTGACAATGAGTGACAGTGAATGACAGTGTGCAGTTGTGGTCGTGTGTCCAGGGAGATGGAGACCGACCGGCTCACCGGGGCTCACCATTGTTCTCCTCTGGCCTTTGATCTGTCACAAAGCCAGCAGGGAGCTCTCACCGGGCCCCAGGCTGTGGTTGTATCCACTTGGGAGGCCAGACAGCGTTAGACAAGGGACATGGGAGGGGGCTCTGACTTCCCAAGGTATCGTCAACACTCATCACAATCTCGCCTGGAAGATGAGCATTGTAAGTAATGAGAAATGAAAAATAAAAACGCTAGTTCGACCCTAAAGAGCATATCGGAGGCATGTGCGTGCTCATCAACTAAAGCCACTGCAGTGAAAATAGTTGCATTACATTATTTTTATGAGCCCAGCTTTGATTATATGGAATAGAGTGACGGATTAAATGATCCACCTGTGTCCTGCACGTTTCTGCTTACAGAGGTCAGATTGCACCTAAACATGTAAAATATTGATGTTTTCCGTGATGTTCGGCAACTACAATTACACAGAAAAAAACATATCAGCTAATCTAAACTCGTGTTGCTAACAGCATTGTATGTCTTAACATTTTAGTCAGTTTTGACTCTTTTATAACATAAAACCTACTGTAAATACAGGGGGTGCATACAGTATCACTAACCCAGGCATACAGTATACCGTCCTATACGTAATTATGATTCCACATACAGGATGTCATTCTTTTGGTATCACAACATGGAAGTTAGGCCTATAATATGTTTTGATACAGTATGGAGTATTTCACCAGCCCTTCTATCATTTCTGAAATAATGAAAAATAACATTTACTGTAAAGTACTATGGTCTGTATGGCCTCCATTAACTAATGTAATATTATATGACATATGCAAAAACTTCTTCTTAAAACAAGTTTTATAAAGAAATGCATGTTGGGATCCCCCACTCAGAGCTGGCTAATGTGCCTCGTGAAAGGGAGGTTTGGGGTCCCCTGATGGAGCTGCTGCCCCCGACTTCAGATAAGGGGATAAAGATGGATAGATGTCTTGAATATCTTGAAACGTTGGAAACATATAGTAAAACATAAGCTTCATTCCAGCAAGATGAGCATATAGTTATAAACTTTAAGGACACCAAATTGACTGAAATGGTTTGCAGCTACATGCAAATTATCTTTCAGAGTAATTCAGTATGCACAAAAAAAGGCCATCCAAATTTTAAAATACATTGTATAAAAATTGTGTGTGAATGAATATCATTGATGAAAATCAATGATCGTTTTCATTATACATGCATGTGCTTTTGGCATCTGCACATAAACTAAACTTACCTATCAAGATCTTTAGAGTAGCCTATAGCAGACACCAATCTACCTTGCAGCGTCGGCAGGTAGATAGCAATAGACAGAGCAGTATAGGCTACAGCCCTATGAGTCGTATAGATTGTGTTTCAGTGCGTTCAACTGGTTCGTAGTGATGGAGAAACCGCAGCTGGCACAGTGGAAGAGATCAATCGTACACATTCCTGCCACCTGAGATTGGAGTGTTTTAATGCTTCGCTGTTAGATCAATGCGCGGATAGGCCTATTCACTACAATAACTACTACGAGCACATACGGTATTTTCACTAACGATTTATCTAATAATCAGATGGTGTTTCGTTTATTATTGTATAGGCCCACAAGATAGCGCTATAATAGACATATATTAATTGAAGCAAAATCCAAAATATGATTAATTAAATGCTTAAGCGCATTAAATTATTCGGTCTAGGAAATGTAGCCTAATTTATGAATCACGTAACAGGCACATAGCCCAACAACAGCTCTTAACAGGAAAATTGAAACGTGAAAAAATAAAAAATGTTCAACAACAACAACATTATTATTATTATAATAGTAATAATAATAATAATAATAATAATAATAATAATAATAATACCTGAGATTGAAATGTAAAATTGATCAAATAGGCCGGCAGGGTAAACGAAGAAATCAGCTAATTTTCTATTTATTTAGTAGAGGTGATGTGCTGCAAAAACAAAACTCATTGGAACAGATGTGTTAAACCGGGAGCGGCTGTGGGGTCCGGCCCTATGCGAGGATCATTAAGTTTCGACATCTTGTAAATATTGGCGAATTTCGCTGCAGATAAATTCCAAATAAGAGACGAGGAGATCGCCATGAAGTCGAGGATGCAAGACTGAAATGAACAGATCCTGTATTACAGGATGTGCAACGATGTGTTAAATGAAATGCAGCTGTTGATATACTTTGAATAATAGAAAGAGAAATTATAATATTCATATGCCATCAAAGGTCTTATCAGTAACGGACGTTAAAAGTTTAAGGTATTTTTCTTCTCCTTGCAAAACTAATTAGGTCTCTATAGCCTATTTGTTTTTTATACTGTAGGCTACACACACATGCACACACACGCACGCACGCACACACACACACACACACACACACACACACACACATATATATATATACTGTATATATATATACACATACACCTTCTCAGGGCGATTATAGTGGCTTTCTAAAAATGCAGGACTAATTTATGTTCCATTAAACTTGTCGAATATCACGAATTCACGATGTACATAAAGTCATAATATTCGGCTAAATATCTTATCTGTATCTACACCTACCGTTCGAAAATGTAAACATACTGCCGGCTTCACAGATAATTCCTTAAAATGCTGAAAATTCAAATACGATTATTAAGCCAAGCTACTGATAATATGAACCGTCATGTGATTTTCCTATACATGTCGTCTCAAAATGCCAATTGCAGTATATCACAGCCAACATACAGTTTGGCAAATACAACCAGATTGTTCAGATTTTGTTCCAGCCCATAATAATTCCTGTTATTTTCCTTTTTCTTTTGTAATTGTAGGTTTCTTTCTTCGTTGGAGTTAAACAATTTCTGGAGTTCAAATATTTGCAGAAATGTGTTCATATATATTGTGAAGACAATAAAAACACAAAACACACATAGTTTCTTTTGGAAAACTGATGTATTGGATTATTAGAGTAAAGAATTACAGTATCATAGTTGTTAGTAGGTATTAAAGTGTAGAGAAACTGGACCCATAAAGATCTTCCAACTTTCCAAGAAAGTGCATGTAACAGTCCGAAGGTTGTCAAACCTAATATATATTTATATTTATAAAAACACTATTATTTTGTCCCCTGGCTGCGATGGACCTTGTCTTGTGTGAGATATATGTACATTTTGTTGTGACTGAGTTTGTATTTCCACATCTGAACATATTTACACATATTTTTTCACTTGATGTCAATGATGAGGCTCGAGTGTAGCAGCAATGTGGAAATCCAGCCGGGGAAATGAAGAAGATTCCTGCCCAGTTGATTGGCTGTCTCTGGCCAAAGGACCAAGAAAATGGGCATTCCCCAATGGGACATTCCCCACTTGTGAGCAACTGTCTCGCTTCTAATTTCACCAGAAAACAAACATGAAATAAACAAACTATAGAAGTAAACAAATAACAAAAGAGTACAATACAGTGAAAAAGTAACAACAAAATATGTTAACACTAAAGAAATCCTTGAAATGCAGCAAACTTGAAGTTATTTCTTCTTCTTTAAATATAACATAAAGGTAATTTGCAGATGGAAGGAAATGAACTACAATACCAATAGGCCCTTGCATGTCTTTTCCCACCACATGAAAGGACATGAATACACAGATGTTAGACCAACTAGAATAAAACAGTGTACACTATTTACAGCCAGTCTGTTTGCTTATTACAGAGCTAATGCATCACATGAACATTGACAGTTTTGTTATAGCTAGTAGAGACAGAAAATAACTTAATGCCAAGGTAAGGTTTTCTACCCGAATATGCTAAAGCACATTATTCAAAAGCACATTATAAGCACTCATACATACATACATACCCATTCTGGTTTTAAAACAAAGTAAACTAACTGTTAATGCTTCCACTTGGTTTCAAGCAAGGTTATAATCACTAATAAATAAGATCCTTAAAACTATAACATGTTGTACATTGTACAAAAAAACTAACTTGTCTTCACACTTGTTTTCGTAAAGTTTCGATGGCAAGCCAAAGCAGTTCAATTTGTTTTTTTCTCCAGTTCTTGTTCTGTGTGTCTGTGTACAATCTGTCCGTGCGTGTCTTCAATTGTCCTAGCGCACGTGAAGACTAGCACTCTAGTTGGTGGCGATCTCTTTATTGTCCTCCATGAAGCGCGCAAAACGGAAGTGGGTTCCATTCTCTGTGTTAGCCATTTTCTCAAGGCCGGCCAGAGCAGCGTTGGGTTCCGTACTGTGCAGCTTGTCCAGGCTACCGGTGAGCCCACCGACAGGAGAGCTCCCCCCGTTGCCCACGCTGCCCGACATGGGCGGCAGCCCCCCATTCTGTATGACGGAGATCTCATTGGCCTTCATGGCCAGACCGTTGGAGAAGGCTGCAGCGTACTGGTTCCAGAAACTGGCTGGGTCCCCATTGCTGGTCCTGGAGACCATGTCCTTCTGGAAGAGTTCAGGAAACTTAACAGGATTGGCACCCAGGAAGGCCATGGGTCCGTCCACCGACAGCCTACGGCCACGTCTCGCGGGAGCGCTGTTCCACATGTGTGTTCCCATGTGGACCTGCACAGAGCCAGCGAACCAGCAGGGTAGGAGGGGAGGAGGAAAGAGAAGGGGGAGGAGGAGAGACAGAGACCCAGGCAGAAATTTAGTAATGTTTACAAACTTGCCCACAAGCGCTGCACATGAGATGATGCAATGGAAAAAATAATAACAAGTGCGTTAGAATTAGAGTAGGCTGACACCCTGGGTGCAGCACATTAATCGTCCTGTGTGTGGTAAGCATCTTATTTTGGCAAGACTGGTGCGGAGTCTCTAATATAAACCTTCATTTGCTAGTCTCGTACGCAGAGTCACAGGGCCAGGGTGGAGATTGCACTGTCCACTTTCATTGTCCCTGCCTGGATCACAACTGACATTTAACCTCTGCCAACCCTGTCCATAACAAAGAACAATTTGTCTTCTTTAACATAACTTGATGATGCTTTCAAATAGCTTAAGGATAATATGATTCAAATGTTTACAGTGCTTGTGAAGCTGGAAATATAAAACATTAACACGGAAGTTACCTCTGTAATCACGTAGTTACCAATGTTTATACTGAAACTACAGACTTGTCCAGCTCAGAATGGTTACCTTCAGCAAATGATAGTTAAGTCTGTTAACGGAACCATCACCAGCTGTGCTCCACTGTCCACCTTCTCAAGTTTCTATCCAATAATCACATTAATAAAGTGATTCAACCTTTCTGCCAAGGTACAGTATACTTTTCTCAGCCAGCTGTTCCTCTTATCAATTATCCAACATTAGCACCTCTTAGTGACTAGTCCACCAAAAATCCAAATGAACGCCTTTCTACATTTAACTTTTCAGACATTTTACCAAAGCTTTACAAGCTGAGCAACTGTGACAAAGAATTTCCCCTAGGGGATTAATACAATATTTCTGATTCTAAAAACATGCTTTTTAACAAACATGCACACACACACACACACACACACACACACACACACACACACACACACAAACACACACACAATAGTTTACTCAAGCTTTCCCAGGTACCTTCAGGTTTCCTTTGGTGGTGAAGGCCCGACCACAGATGGTGCATGCAAATGGTTTCTCCCCCGTGTGGGTTCTCTCATGGATCTGCAGGGCGCTGGAGGAGGAGAAGGTCTTCCCGCAGGTGTTGCAGAAGTGCTGCTTGGGTGTCCTCCTTGGAGGTGCGGCTGACAGCACCGGCGAGGTGGAGGCCGACGACGTGACCAAGCAGGGGGGCAGGTCCTTGGGCAGGTTCTCCTGCTGGAAGCCATGGAGGAAGCCGTTGACCTCCGGTTTGATGAGCGAGCTCACAGAGAGGAGGGAGGGGGTGGGGCTGGACGACATGCTGGTGTTGGAGGGCTCGAACAGCTGTGAGGGCAGATCTCTCATCTGATGGGTGAGCATGTGTTGCTTGAGGTTGCCCTTGGTGGAAAACCCTCGGTTACAGGCCGTGCAAATGAATGGCCGCTCTTTGGTATGGCTTCGGTAGTGAATGTCCAAGGCACTCTGACAAGCGAACGTCTTGCCGCAGATGTCACAGGCAGTGTTCTTGAGGGCGGTGCGCTCGCGGAAAGGGAAGAGCATGCCCAGCGGCTCTTTAGAACAGTTGACCGATGTTAGGTCCAGGGCTCCAAAGCTAGAGGAATGAGAGTGCATAAGACTAGCACTAATGTGCTCCAAGGATAAGGCCCTCTGTTGCCTATCCTCCAGACTGGGGGATTTACGCTGCTGTGGCTGCCCATAGGTGGGGGATGGAGCCTGCATAGAGGAGGTAGATTCTGACACAGCTGGACTCCCGGCGCTTTGGCTTTCAACGTCCCCACCTAGAGATGAACTGTCATTGGTGAGGCAGTCCCCTTCAAATAAACCGTTTGCCATAGCCTTTATAGGGCTGCATTGCAGTTCCTCTGTGTCATGATGTTGGACAATCTGCTGGCCATTTCTGTCTTGCCCATCATGGTAGCCATTCATGTCTTGCCCATCATGGTGGCCATTTCTGTCTTGCCCATCATGGCTAGCAACATCAGGGGGGTTTGGGGAGTTACACAGGCTGTCATGGTAAGCGTCAGCCGATCTGGGTGTGTCTGGAACACTGCTGTCCGGGCCTTCCTCCATGCCTTCAATATCATCGGAGAAGTTGTCGAGGTCATCGTAGTTTCTTTCATCGAACGAGCCTGTGTCAGAGCACATTGACTCAGGGTAGCTGTCAGGCATAGGTGTGTTTGGGATCTGCCCGCCCATATGCATGCGAATGTGCTGCTGCAGAACCACAGCATTAGTAAACTTCTTCTGACAGATGGGGCAGGAGTGTTGAACCCTCAGAGGGGGCATGGCCCTGTGAACACTGTAGTGGGTTTTCAGATTGCCCTTGGTGGTGAAGGCCCTTCCACAGACTTTACATTTGAATGGCCTTTCCCCAGTGTGAGTACGGTAATGCATTTTCAGAGCACTTTGACAGCTGAGCACACGGTGGCAGATGACACACTCATTCGGGTCCGTCACCTTCCTGTCAATGTTCTCCACAAGCTGCTGTAGCTTGGAGGTCTCGGACCCCTGGAGGGGATCCAAAATTCCTCCAAAGGGGAACTTAGCCTTGAACTGCTCAGACATGAGGGGCATTAAGGGGTTGGTCATCATGGGTGGGCTGTTTGATGTCGTGTACTCGGCTATGCTCTCTGAGGCAGAGCTTGTGTTTGTTATGAAGTTTGAGGAGTGGCTGCCTTGTTCAGTTTTCCCATTTGAGGTAGGCAGAGTTGCACCTTCTCCATCTTCAGACGCTCGATCGTTAGATTTAACTGATGGTTCTACAGCACCTGAGTCACTCTTTGATATAATGGAGGGGCTGGTTATGGCTATAGAATGATCCTCTTTTTTGATAAAGTGTGGCAGGCTTGGCATCGTCGGAGGCAGCAGCATGCCTACGGAGGAGGTCAGTGTAGACAGGACCGGTTTGCTGTCCAGCCAGCTAGTGACAGGCTTCTCAGGAGGCATTGACATGCCATAGGGAATGCCGGTGCTTGTTGGTATGTTGTCTAAATGCTCAGGTACAGGGTATGGGTTCATCTGGATGTGGGGATACTTCTCTTTGTGACGCTGGAAATGGACCTTCAGGTTGCCACGGGTAGAGAAACGGTTACCACAGATGTTACACTTGTAGGGCCGCTCGCCCGTATGGGAGCGCAGGTGAATTTGCAAGGCACTGTCACTCCCAAACACCTTGGCACAAAACCTACACTTATGCTTAAAGAATGCCTCTTCAGAGCTGCTCTTGTGTTCAAATGAAGTGACGTTGGGTGGCTTGCCTTTCCTCTGTTGAGCCAGAGCTGCTAATGAGTTGAGGTCCTCGACAGTGCTGCCAACACTAGGAAGGGTGCTAGAGAACATGGGGTTGCTAGGTGGGGGCTGAGGTAGAAGTGGATTTACTGCAGAGCTTAACAGGCTACCTATCCCAAACGTTGACATGGATGACTTAGCTAGTGAAGGGCTACTAAGCTGAGAGTGGAGGCTGCTAAGATGACTCGGCCTCTTTTCAGAGGACTGGGCATTGATTGTTGATGGGCCCAGCGTGCTACTGCTTTGAGATGCCTCACTGCTGCTTGGGTTGGCCTGAGGTAGCTTTGCCACTGCAGCCAACTGCTTCAGGCTGCTAATACTGGCCGACTGACTAGCCAGGCTCTGTGCGAGGCCTGCGGCTGCAGCCAGCTGTTGGGAGAGATGGGAGCTAAGTGTGGTCAGTGGGTTGGCAGCGGGCCCCGTGGTGCCTGGAGCAGAACTGGGGGGCACCTGCATTTCTGGGGCCTGGGAGGCCAGTAACAGTATCTGGTGGCGGATCTGCTCGATGAGCTGCAGCTGGTGGATCTGTTGCTGTTGTAGGGCTAGCAGCTGTTCCATCAGGGCAGGCACTGCCACCCTGGGCGCCCCAGAGGAGCGGCCCTCCTGGGAAAACTGGGCCACAGCCACTTTGGTGCTCTGCAGGTTTTCAATGATGACATTGCTGTTGATCATGGAGAAGTTACCTAGCTGGGCCAGGTTGCCCAGCTGAGGTAGGGGGGCAGCGATAGCCGAGGCTCCCGCTGCAGGGCCTGAGCTGGGCCTGCCATCGTGGCTGCTGCCTGTGTTTTTGGGGCTCTCACTCTCAGCATGACCACCTTCCTCTTCTTGACCACTGCTCATCCCAGACACATCCACCTCCATGGACTCCTCTCTGCCCTGTGCGCTTGGCTCCAACATGTCACTGCACTCTGCTTGATCAGTGTTATTAGCTGTGTCACTCATCTGGTCATCAGGATTATCGGGAAGGGAGCTGGGGGACAAGGTTCCGGTGGGGGAGGGGGGATTTTCATTAACTATCAGAACTAATTGATTCTTAGTGCAATTCTGCTGGTGTTCTTCAAGATCTGATAGTTCAAAGAACTCAGCGCAGCATCTGCGGCAGACATGGGCATTTGACTCCTTACACGGTGGGTCCTCCGAGCAAGGTTCTGCGTCCCCTGGAAAACAAAGATGGGAAACAGGGGATTAGTGATTAGAAATGGTTTGCAGCTGAAGAAGCAGCTTTATCTCTGCAAATTCCATTGTTGTTAATCTTAAATTAATCAGTTTTACACTTATCCCCTTGATGTGTTCACAAAAACAACAATTGAAAAGCAACAATAAGGCCCAGAAATGAGAAAAGACCTTATTCAATGCAGCAGTCTCTGAAACATGATAAGAGGGAAGAAATCAATATCACTGCTCAAATATTGCTTAAAAGTGATCTTTGAAGATGCTGGGTTTCAGTCCAACTGAAGGTAATCATTTTCTTCAGATAATCCATCAAAATATAGAATACTGTGAAGTGAGGACATTGGCACTTAATGAAATTTCATATAAAATCATTGATTTCCTATATTGCCTGTCCTTCAAAATCTGGTGTCCACTCGGCATGAATCAAGCACTTGAACGACTTATTAGACTTTCAATTTGCTGTCAACTTTGCTCAATTTCTGAAAAATATAGGCATTTCAGACAGGGTATGCCGCTAAATCATTTGTATCCCTTCAAGCTGCAATCACACTTAAACATGAACAACAATGCAAAACATATTTGGCATTATGTGCGTTTAATCAGACAAAATCAAAATAGGCTAATTCAACATCCAAGTAAAATACATTTTAGGACTATTTAATAGTTATTGATTCATTGTGAATACTGTAAACTGTACACATGTATTAATATAGTAAAATATCCTGTTAAAATATTTTAAGATGGCACTCAACTAGCCTACTGAATAAATAAGAGCAACAATGAGTGGGTCAAACTTTTAAGTGCAGCGACACAGTGGAATGTGTCATAAACGGAGAAACGAGACATACCAGCTTACAGAACAAGCAATACAGGCAGAGTGACTGCTTCGGTCAACAACAACAAGAGCACATCATTATTATATTTGCGATGCTGTGCATAGAAACAGGTTTGTGAGAAAGGAGAGTCAGGGGAGAGAAAATGTGCAGCCCTGCCCGCTGTGCTGCAGACTTTTCTTATTCTTATGCCTCTTTGACGCTCTAAATTCTTGCTGTTTAACATACAAGTTTATTTACAAACTGCATTTCTCTATGAGTCCCTTTCACTGTGGCTCTGACCTCTCAACATTTTCATCAGGGGAAAGAATGAATTTGCAAATGAAACCCGTTGGAGCGGGTCCTGCCCCACTGAGAGACAGGATGCCTTCCCATTGTTCGCCCAGCATGGGAGCGGCCGGACCAGCAGCACTGCCTGGCCCTGCTCATCTCAGCCGACTCAAAGCAGATCCTGTTTAATTCAGGGATTATCTCCTTCAGTGTTGCTCTGCTCAGAGACATCAGATAACACGAAGTTACCATGACAGTAAACCCTAGTCCTCACACTGCTGAAGCATGCAAACATGGAAGACTCTAGTTTAATGATAACTTCTCATTTCACCCCAGACCCACACACAACAAAATGCTAATAATGAAAAAGTGTGTTTTATTCATCATGTATTAAATGTGTGGATTACATGAACACCTTCTCATGGCTGACCATCAGTGGCCAGTAATGCATATCACTTTTAATTAAATGCAAAGTGTTTAATATCAATGCACTAGTGTCACAAGAACATAAAACCAAATTTAAATTGAATAAATAAAAAGAGGTTTTACACAAAACTCACTTGAATTATCTGAAAATGTTTGTCTATCTGTATATGTGAAAAATGTAACACATTAATTCAAAATATGCCCATTACACTTTAGAAGTAAACTGATTGTTAGTCTAAAATACAGTGTTAACAAAACTAAAAAAAAACTGAAATTAACATTTTTATTTCTTCATTACTCAAAGGTTATGAGCATTTAAATATAATTAATATTTTCTCTTAATTATTTTGAATAGATGCCTATTGTTATGACGATTTGTAAATAATACTCAAGATCAAATATATTAACTCATTATATTATCTTATATATTTCCTCAAATTATACAGGATATATACACCTTACTAAAAATATTTATAACTGTTCCAAAGGAGAAAATAAATTAACCCTACTGTAATATTTTAAATATAATCTCTATATAAATATGAAAACACAGCAAATGTTTATAATTTACATTACAGTACAATACACGTGTGTGTGTGTGTGTGTGTGTGTGTGTGTGTGTGTTCTTCCGTATTCTATCCATTCCATTATTGCAAATGCGTACAGAGAGATATTGTACCAGCATGTATTCTACATTAAATATGTCATTGAAACAACAGGCCTGAAGCAAGACTTCAACAACTCACATCTACAAATCCACCACCCAAATGAAAGCAACATGTGCTGATGCTGGCATTAGGCTTAGCTCTCAAAGTAGCAAGGATTAACTGAATTCAAATGAAGATAAAGTCAGGTTAGCACAATGAGAACAGTGTCTACGCTGCTCTATACCAACATCACACAACGTACTGTTCAGACAGGAGGACAAATGCACTAGAGAAGTGAACAAAGCGTGAACACGCAAGAGCAGAGATGCAAGAGAGTTGATTGTTGAGAGTTCCTACATTGTTCTGTCTGCAGGAGTGAGGTGGGGGAGGGGGGTCGCAGCGAGCCTCTTGACACTTGTAACTTCAGGAGGGGTCGTCTCCTCCCCAGCTTCTCACTGTGTGAACACTGCTGCTGCTAAAGCAGCCCTGCCCTGTGACAGCGAGGTCTCCAGCTTTAGGATGGGGGTGGGTGGGGGGGTGGGTGAGGGGAACACTGGCGAAGCCACAAGTAACTGTATCTGGGTACAACCGTGGCAACGGAGATACCCTGCCAATCTTTCTCTAGGGGGGCCACTCTGACAGTGCAAAAGGGGGATGGCCTCCGCATTGATAAGCACTCGTGCACACACCAACACGCTGTCAAAGAGCCGAGGCCTGGCCTGTAGTTCACACCACCAGGGCCACGAGGAGGAGAACACACACTGGGCTATGATCTCTGCTCACCTCTACACAGAGGGACAAGGTTAAACAGCTCAGCATCCAGCATATGTGGTACAAACACTTCTGCTAACCATCTCTCAGCATCTCCCCTTTTCACATCTGAGTCTGAAATGACGCTCCCTGTGACCTCCTAGTCACCCACGATTCAGAAGATTATTATAAAGGTGTTGCAGACAAGCAGCCTGCTCTATATTGTATATTCAGGCATATGTGTTCAGTATGCAATCAACTGAGTTCTGATTATTAGCAGCAGTCACTGTTCTGCTATTGACTGACAGCATGCACATTGAACTTTTACAATTACAAATGCAATAAAAACTTTTCAAGTATTACTGTACCATGAATAACGTAATTTTTGTCACAAACTTAATCTGTTAAAATACACAAATATGTTATTTTTCCCCCTACAAATATGCCTTATAACACATTGTTGTAGGCCTACTGAGTCAAATTTAACTACAGATGCCACCGACTTCAATTTGCAAATTGTGGCCAATTTACAAAATACATTTATATGCAAAATTCTACAAAATTTGAATGCAAATTTTAGACTTACAAAAACGTAAATAGCGAAATGTTACACATATTGCATAATAATGTAGGCCTTACCTATTTTAGGTTGGGTAAATGAAAATCACATTTGTCGATCAAAGTTAAATTTATTTAAAACGAATAAGAAAAAATGTTCATTAAACAAAACCTGCTATGAATGTTTTAGTGGTTGATTTTAAGATAATCTTATTTGTTTTTAAATTGAACACATTCCCAAATAATTTCATTATGATTGGTATGTGCTTGTTATTAAAATAATGCAGGCCTCTAAATTTTCTAATGCAGCTACATTTGATTTTCTGTTCATTGTATTACTTTTTCTTATCATCACATTAAAATGTGACGGTTTTGCTTTACGATAAAAATAAAGAAAAACATCCTTAGTGGACAGGCTACAGCCTATATTTCACACGCTGTTGTTTCTGCTACTAAATTGCATCGGGTTTATTCCACCATTTTAACGATATTTCGATTAGGCTACATATTGTGGATTCCACCTTTTATTCAGCAATAAAATGGAAGTCGACTAAGCGCGCGATGGTGTTAAAGCGGGGTAGAAATAATCTAATCAATTTGGCAGCATTTTTTTTCTGAAAAGTCATTTTAAGTTATAATATTTTACTTTGAACTGTTCAGTTAGCCTGTAGATGTTTGTGTTGGCTGTGTATTATTTGCGCTCTCTCCAGGCAGAAATGTTGCCTGGTGCAAGTTAACTATAGGGAACTATAGGGCGAAATAGGTCGCGTGTAAACGATTCAATAGGTTATTAAAAATAACAACATTTCAAGTAGCATAAGTAGTATTATACTACAAATTTTGCGTATATTGTATTGACTCAGATTAAAAACAGTCAATTTATATCAAAGCAAGTTTGAAAGTTTGAAGGGGTGCCTACTCATTGCACACGCTACGATCGACTGGGAACGGAGTAATATTACACATGAATCAACAATAACTATGCTCAGACAGTCCCTCAACACGGTAAGTAAGTTGACTATACCCTACATATTTGAAATGTAGGTAAAATCAAACGTTTTGCAATATCGCCAACTTTGTGTAATTAATTAAAGTTTTCCTAACTTCTAACCAGCATATTATATTGTAATGCGCGTTAAATAATGAAAATGGCTGTTCTGAGATAAGCAAGTAAAGAAAGTCCTACTACGAAATCAAACTTATCTGAGAAGTTAATCAAACTCACTTTAACGAGTGAATTGTGTATGTTTTAGAATGTATCTTCAAAACTTGAGCCTAAAGTAACAACACTTGCCACCAGATGTGGTATCGGAGCGATATAACTGTGTGAGAAATTGAGAGCTTGGTCCTGGGCTCGGTGCGGGCTGGACTCACCATTGTGCTCCGATAAGGGCAGATGAGGGTCGGACTGGAAATGTTGTGGCTTCGCTTGTTTCCTCCGCGACATGCTGGCTCGCACATCAGCAAGCAAAGAATAAAAAATGACAAAACAATCTTCTCAAAATCACGAAAATCGAGCCCATCCACAGCGCATGTGCCCCGTTATGATTATCAATAATGCTCTAAGATTAATCATACGGGGCTTCTTTGAGGCGATTGGCACGTCGCCAGCCCACTATTCAAATGAAGTCTCTTTAATCAATTAGCTCCTGATTTGCTGGGGACTCTTGTCTCTCTCGGAGCTCCCACCCAATGAGTTGATCCGTGTGGAAGAAAGGCTGGCTTTTTAGATACAGTTTAACCCTTCTTAGCAACCAGCTGGGAGCCACGTAAAGCTTATCTTGACTACCAGTGGAATGTCAGCGTCCCGAGTACTGCATGCTCGCCACCGTCTCTTTTTACTGATCAATCAAAAGACGCCGGAGTTTTTCCTGAATTTCAAAGTGACGCAATGCGTTCGAAGCTGAGATCTCCGAAATCTCAAGAAGTTTATTTTCAATAGTCTCCGTCGCGTCGTCTGTCCCTGCTCTAGATGAGCGTTAAAGTCGTTGTAATTCGGATCTTGTGTTACTTTACTCTCTGGAGCCTCGAGAGAGTCTCCGAGCGCTGATGGAAGCACGAGCAAACGTGTCCCGTGCGTAATGGCACCGTGCGCATTCCAAAAGTCCACGCCGTGTATAATGTCCCAATCAGTTTCATTAGATTATTGCAGAAGAGAGTTAGTAACACGTTTTCATCACACACAGCATTCCGCGAATAAACAAACTTTGAGGGCCCGGGAGCGCTGAGAGAACTGCCGGGCTCCGCCCACGTTAAACGTGATTGGCCATTGGACTATTCTATCACAGGGCGACAAGACGCAATACCCCGCCTCTCCGCCTCCCCCCCATCTCTCTCGCTCTTGCTCTCTCTCTCTCTCTCTCTCTCTCTCTCTCTCTCTCTCTCTCTCTCTCTCTCTCAAACACACACACGCCGAAAGACGTCCCCTCCTCCCTGGGTGCGCGTACGAGATCCCAGCGTTTAGAGCGCACTAGTGCAATCGAGCGAGTGACCGGTGAAGAAAACAATGAAATGAAAAAGAGCAGATGAATCCGAACAGGGCTGATGATGAACGGCGCATTTATTATCTCACAGAAAAGTTTGCAGCAAATCACCAGATTATGACCTATCATACAATATCTGTTTAATCCTAATACTAATATTTTAATAGGTCCACAAAGGCTGAAAAAACGAAGATGCTGTATTTATCTCGTCAGCGGACATATTTGATTAATAACCTTGCTGGAAATATATAAAAGTCTCAGGATAATTATGTAAATATATATTTTTTAAGTAGATGCGATTTTTATAAATGCATTATTTAAAAGTAATAATAAAAATAATAATAATAATAATAATAATAATATTATTATTATTATTATTATATTATTTTACCATTATGGGTCGCAAATCGCAATGTGGGGATGTTTTAAGAGGGCAAGTGGTCCCATATGACTCTATCTGTACGGACTCCAGTAGATTTATTAGGTGGAAAAAGACAAACGAAGCTCTCAGTCCGGCTGATGTTGAGAAATGAAGATAATAATGTTACTATAGGTGATCCTCGGGATGCCATTATTTTTCCCTGAATATTTAAAGAGAAGCTGCGGGCGAGATGGATTTGGTCTGTCGTGTCAGCTATCTTTTAGGACTACAGCCTCACTATTTACTTATTCATGGGAAAGGGAAAAGGCAGGAAAAAAAATAGCTTAATTTTTGATGGGTCAGACTGATAACTCCACATAATCAAATCATAGAAATATAATCTAGATAGTTCAATAACATTTCGATTATATTTGTTTTACATTTAGAATTGCTTTCATATTTTAACACACGTTCTAATCGAAAATGGCTATAAATTACTTAAGCAAACAACAACTGATCATTAGAGGAAGACGTGTAAAGTTGTAACGTTAATAAGCCTTTGCAATTATGTGCACCAAACTTGAATGCATTGTGGATGAAAATGCTCTGCAATATTGTAATGTCCCGGGCGGGAAAATCAATGGCCAGTTAATTGATGGGAATGTTGGTGTGAGATTGTAAACAGGCTGATTTGCAGCCCAGCCGAGCGAGAAGCATTTTAAATGAGATTCACTCGGGATGGGAGGAATACGGTGTTAACAATCATGACACAAACGGCCAGTGTTCAGGGACGAAAGAGCAACTCCACAAAGCCACACGAAGTGCCGGAAAGTTTAAGAAAGAGCTGTAAACAGCGAGGAAATGGCATTGAAACTGGTCTGCTTTGTATTCAGATAATAATATATATATTTGTGCAGTATTTTACCATATGTCCATATGCTACTGTATACAAATATTTTATCCTACTTTAGCCACTGTGTGCTTAATAGTAAAATATAATGGACCGTTAGCTTACTTTACTAAACTTTTAATTTTCATATAGCCTACATAAGGAACTGTGGGCCTCTATGTGGAGCAAGTGCGCGCTCGCATGATACGCGCAATCGATTATGTGTGGTAGAAGATATGAGAAAGGGTCAGGCCTGGTGCCATTATTCACTATTATCACTGACATCTGATAATTGATCATTGCTCCGGAACAGAGAGCGTTTGACCGCATAATTGAATAGTAAACGTGGATCTTCCAACTGCTGTTGTTTGTGATTCCATCTCGTCAAGATCTCTCCAGCTTTCTGTGTGACACCGCATTCAACACGTGGTAGCTTTCTTCTCACGACGACGCCTCAAGAATTATAACTAGTTGGAACACACGTTCATCTAGGTCAGCTATAGCTTGCGTGCGTATGAGTGAGATTATAGCAGCTGGGGAATGAGAGGCAGTTGATTTATTGTTAGAAAGAAGGAAATACGGATGTAGTTAAAGGAAACCATTTGCAAAAGAAATAGCAGAAAAGTGTCGATAAAGACAATGGAACATTTACTAGAATATCAGTATTCACAATGACATAGTGATGATCATCCTAACATTCATTTAGGACTAATTATATTAGTACTTTAAAACATGTTTATAACACAAAGAAGTGTCAACAAATGTTATTTTATTTGGAGTTCACACAAAACATTGATTTAAAGAAATTCTTGCCATTATAATGCCAAATATAGCTATACATAAATAATAAGTATTAATATTATTATTATTATTATTATTATTATTATTATTATTATTATTATTATTATATATTTAAACAATTTTATATAATAATTAACGTTGACATATTTGCTTGCTGGCTAAGGTAAGCTTTCCTCATGCACACAACAATCAAAAATAGTGTTTGTCTTGCATCAAGTCATAGTATTTTGTAATTATTAGTGACACATTGTTTTTTGAAAATGAAACTTTAAAAAGTGTGTCAATTGTTGTTCAATTCCTTTTGAGACTTTTTGGGAATTTGATAATTAAATTACACTTTCAGAGTGACATTGCAATTTTCATAAGTATAAACATAAAATGTCATAGTGTACCAGACAATTAGAATTCAGTGGTTAAAGCTCTGTGACAAGAAATCCCTTTGAAAAATCTCCTACATTAAAATTCTGTACCTGCAGCAGTGCAGAATAGGCTCCATTAATTAAGAGATCAAACACTCTATATTGTCCCCTAGCCGCTGGGCCGCTGTTTGGCCACAGATTGTGTCTCTCCCCTATTGTGGCCCCTGACAACTTCCTGCAGAATGGCCCTGTATCGAGGCTCTATGTTTGTCTCTACATTATCTCATCTGCTGTTACAGACAGGCTCTTTCAATCCCAGCATGTTGGTGGAAAACAAGCACACATTCAAGAGTGCCACAGAGGTGGAAAAGGTCACCAGCCTCTCCAGCGACAACACACACACACACACACACACACACACACACACACACACACACACACACACACATACACAGCGTGCACACACAGGGTGAGAGTGCATGTACCCGCACAACATACCCCCACCTTGACAGTGTGTGCATGTTGTTATACCCACTGACACCCACACGCCCGTATTGATGGTATGTGTTTGTGTGTGAAGGCACCCGTGCCATTTATACACCACATAAAAAATGCTCATGATGTTTGTGTGTGTGTGTGTTACCAGTGAAGAAGACGCTTGAGTGGTAACCCCTAGCACCCCAGATCTGCTCTGTCCTGAGGTGTAGCTTGTCCAGTGTAACAGGAGAGCAGCATGCAGCTTGAGAGTGAGCGCTCAGCCCTGTAAGCCTGGCTGATCACAGCTTCCTATTGTAGCCTTATTAAACACTAACATACATCCTGAATGCACGTTTTCACTTACAGTACATCCGCGCGGCTGCATACATCCATTAGGTCATATGTAGACATGTAGAAGTGGGTTAGCAATTTATTTATTTGTGAAGGTGTCTTGTTATTGACCAAAGATCCAGAAGAAGAGGTTCTTATTGTTTGCAGATGGTTATGGAAAATATAGTAAACGCTATATATATCATTTACATTTTCATTTCAGGTTTTACACATATTGTAGTTGTTTGTATACAGCAAACTGTAGCTTTCTGTTTTAAGATTATACTGCTGCTCAGCAAATAAAAATATGAGTGTAAACAAATTATCATGTAAACAGTGCATACTACACTGCACTACATAACTAACATGTCAAAATGTTATTTTAATTAGGTAGTATACAGGAAGAGGCATATTCAACGCCACTGATATATCTACACTAACAGTCTTTTAGCTTAGAAATGTAAATCTATTGACAGTTTTCATTCTAAACATGGACTCTGGTAACCTCTTTTTCATCATCAATAGAACAGGCACATAACAGACACATAGACATGTAAAGTAATACAAATTCACTCTGATTAAACATCCTCGCATGAGCGCCATTAACAAGAAACAGCCAAGGAACTGGACTTTCACCAAGGGTCTCTCCCCTTGGCTCCCCTATAGGCCTGAAAACACAATCTGCTTACATACGACATTGACAAATGATATTTGGATGAAGAGAAAGAGATGCTGACTTTGTGAGATGTTTCACAGAATGAAACTGGATTGCACTGACAACACTAGCAATGGATGTTAGAAGAGTAAGCAAACACTCACACACATCTTGAAGAAATTACACACAACACTCCGTGAAAGCTGAGTGTCTATGTATTTGTACTACTTTGGATGCAAAAAAAATTACACGTTGAAAATTGCACACAAATCCACAGGCCCATAAACATTGATGTCTGGCTTGAGACCACATATCTGGAGGGCTAGGAGTGTAACCACACCAACACAGGTAAAACCCTCACAGACACATCATGTATGACAAACACATAACGTACATAACGTACATAACATAACATGGAAATACCCGTCAACTTACTGTTGGTGTGATACTTCAGACATTAGATGTTTATCAGCAGTGTTTGGCCCGGCATGTTTATTGAGCCTCAGACAGACTCTTTATGTTTTACATTCTCAGCATTAAGCAGCTGCTTATATCCAAAGAAGCATGCAGCAGAATAGGTCACACATCAGTCAGTCAGTCATTGTAGGCAAACAATGTTCTGTTGGAATACTGACACCAACATGTCATGGGCTAACTTGGTTACAGTAGAAACTACATTCCATACCATTAAATAAATAATAAGAGATGAAGTGTTAATGCTGATCCTAAGATGGAAATATATATTTGAAAGGGATATACTGTAGAAAGAACAAAGAATCGCTACAGAGGGCTTCAGTTAATGGGAGTGCTATGGGTTAGCTATGAGTTGGTACGAATCACTGTCCTGGCTGAGCAATGGGACTGCTGTGGGCAAAGGAAGGCTATTGATCTCACCATTGTCCCTGGGTCGCCTGGAGCCAGGGAGGGGAGGGGAGGATGGAGACCCCACCACACTCCTGGGCTGCCTGTCTGGCACCTGGTTGTGTTTGTGTGTGTGTGTGTGTGTGTGTGTGTGCACATAAATGTACACTTCAGGTACTGTATATTTCCTTTGGAGTGTGTGTTCAATATGCATATTCACTGAGATAACTGTAAGAATAACAATTCAATTTTGCATGGCACATTTGACATGTAACATTAATCATACAGACAAACAGAAATACAGACAGGCAGACAGACAGACAGACAGACAGACAATGGTCAATAAAGCAAATATCTAATAAAATTAAGAACTTTGTGAAACTAATGAAGGAATGTTAGTAAAATGTATAAATATGTACAATCTAGAATTGATAAGGAAATTATGCATTAATATTAATTCATAATTTGTGGATCAAATAAGATCAATATTTTCTTGACTCATGAGCAATTAGCATTGTTATATTTATTTACAGTAATTGTAAATAGACTTTGCATTTTTAAATTGTGGTAGCTTTTAATTTAAAATATATAAATGTTTTACTTTGGAAATTGAAATTTACCTGAATTTTAACATTGATAAACATGAGAATACATACTACCAGTAGATAGTTAATATGCTTTGTAGACAAATTGTTTGTTTTATTTTTCAAATCTCAATGTGAATAATGTACAGTAGCTTATATCTCTGAGTTGCTGCATCTACATACTGCGAATAAAGGCTTAATTTAGGACGAATCTGAGTTAAGAAAAAACAGAATTGAGGTTTAACTAAACTTAATTCTGCTATAAAGAATTTAAAATGTGAAGTACTTTGTATTGCGAAATAAAAATGGCTGATGAGTTTATTTGCATGAACAAATGGCTCTTTCAATTTGTTTTCTGCCTCCGTCATGCTGTTCCATATAAAGAACCCAACACAAAATAGGGACGCCTTCTTTGGCTTAATTGTTCCTTAAAACAAGCACAAACACACATTAGACTGCACTGAGGTTTCTGTGGTTTAAAGTCACTGCTCTTTGTTGGAAATAACTGGCTGTAGCTTAATGTGAGGTCCTCACATGTGTGTGTGTTGTATGCACGCATGAATGTTTATACAGATGTACAGTATCTGTGTGTGAACACACAAACTTATGTGTGTGTGTGTGTGTTGTGGAGGTAGGCATGTATGTAATTTAGCTCCCTGTGACCTCACAATAGCTCTGTATGTGTGTGTTTGTGTGTGTGTGCGTGCGTGTGTGTGCGTGTGCGTGCGTGTGTGTGTGTGTGTGCTTGTGCGTGCGTGTGTGTGAGAGATGTTAATGTGCTGCAGGTGTCGTACAACAGCAGAGCTATACTGTATATGTGTGTGTGCGTGTGTGCGTGTGAGGTGTTTCTGTGCTACCAGGTGTCACATAGTACAACAGCATATCTATATGTATATCTCTGTGTGTGTGATGTGTGTGTGAGAGAGAGATGTTACTGTATAAACAGTATTCCAACCATCCATCCATCCATCTTCATCCGCTTATCCAGAGTCGGGTCGCGGGGGCAGCAGCTCCAGCAGGGGACCCCAAA